>JAPDKR010000075.1:0-115736 GCA_027569675.1 Penicillium crystallinum
TGGGTTTTCTGGGGCCCCAGTGACTGGGTCTGGGTTGGGTCTGGGTTGGGGACTTTCGACCCAGACCCAGACTGGGTTGGGTCCGGGTCGGGACTTTCGACCCAAAACCCAGTCTTGCGGAAGCCTACCCTTATATCCCTCTACTTCTATGCTTTCAATCTCCTATCCTATATCAACCTCTAATGTCTATACAGGCTAGTTATCAACTACGTTTCACCTTGATCTTGCTGCTCTTTATATAAATGAAGTGTTTCTAATGCATGAATAGCATCATTTATCGAAACTATTGTGGTTTTAGGTATGGTTTCTACATCAGAGATGTCGATATTTAGGAGAGAGTATAACGGATAGGGTGGATTAGGTAGGACAATAATTATAGGTCTCATTAAACCAGTGAGCAAGCTGGCTTTGGGTGATCAAAGGGTGCTTACGGTGCTGCTCTCTGAGAGCGATCTTTTACTGGTTTGTGATGGCCTAACGAGGCATTTTGATTGGCTGAATATTAGGTAATTAGGTGAATGATGACCTAGATAGTACGATAAATATAAGAGGGACCTACGGAGAGATGCGATATTTATATGGGAAACTGAATTTTACGGGAAAAACTTATCGAACTAACTAGGTTATCGCACTAAGCCAGTATCGTACTAAACCGGTTTTACTGTATTAATAAACTGTTTTCGAATTGTTTTATAGTTCTAGTACTCGAATGGAACCATCTACTGTATCTCCGCGGGCTTTAACAAACCAGGCTGAATAAAGTAATAACATGGTAAGCACCTTAAAACATGTCGAAAGCGCCCTTTATTAGGAAAGAAAAGCATGCTAGAAGAGCGACGCGAAATGTGATATGGGCTATATGTCACCACGACTCCGCCAAAAGACCTGGGAGAAACATGAGATAAATTAAGTATCATTACTCTTGTACTTACACAGACATTGAAGATGTTGAGGTGGCGCTTTCCTTCAAACTTGGGTTTGTGATAAGGTTGTCTTGAAACTGGAAGCTGGAATTAACACACACACACCAATGCAGCCAATAGGGACAAGTCTAAGTTCCTCAAATGGTGTATAGGGTCTGCCTCACTAGCCTTCCGCATCATGCGACTTCAAACACTCACATATTCTGTGTAACCTTTCCTACATCTCATTATTCGACTATGTCTGGGGATAAACTTCCAGCGCCTTGCCGACTGTTAGCCAGATGTTTCCCTGAGATGTTTCTAGTGTTTGTATTTTGCTATCGCTGAAAATTCATAGATTGGCACAAGGAAGGGTAAAGGTTATTGCTGAATTCTAGCCTTTCTGGCCAGTCTCTCCGATCGCCCGAGTTCAGATTGATAACCGTCGTATAAAAATTTGCGTTTCAAACATCCCACATGGGAGTTAAGTGGTAGGTTATCCCCAGAGGTACCAGCTTGCGCTGTTATTTCCTGAATAATAGTGCTACTAGCCATCGACGGTGCACGTACAACGTTACCAGGCGCAGGCTAATGTGCACTTTGATCAGCCGAAGACAACCCGGAAGAGAAGGTGAGGAAGAATTTTGGGTCTACCGTGTCCAAATAAAAGTTTAGAGCAATGCCCCCAAAGAATTCTTCTCGTTCCTGATAATCTGAGGCTAAAAAGGGCCAGCTCTTATAAAGTGCAATATACATTCGCCCTGTGAAGCCGTGCCGCCAATTGGCCCCTTTTTTTCGTTGTGCCCCGGCTGATTCAAGTATCAAAACCCCATCAGACCGTTTGTGGGAGCTATGGAAATTAATACCGTGATCGTCCCGGGGGTCTTTAGGGGAGAGTGTGAGAAATAAACTTGGGTTTTCTCCTTCCAGACGGACGGTCACGGCACCTCGCCCGGAGAAAGTATCGTCGTGCCGGAAATTCTCTAGGCTGCAAGGTATGCCTGATGAGAACGCTGATCGGATGACCACTTGGTTGACAATAAAGCTTTTTGGCCAGGAAGCCCCCTTCTTCATTTCTGGGGCATAGAATTGCATGGTCACGCGGCCTTGTTCGTCTCCTCCTTTGCCGTGTTTGGGTCTCTTTGAGTTGCTTGATAACGTGTTTTCTGCAAAGTCAACGAGTTAGTGACTGTATTGGACGTGAATAGCACGGAATCACTCACGAGGAGACTGAATTCCTTCAAAAAAAGCTTTAGCTTGTAAACAATCGGTATTCCGACAGTGCTCCATATGATTGCGTATCTCGGCTAGTTCATCGCCGATGGCAGTAGACATGGAAGAATCCCAGGTCAACACCGCTTTGCCCAAACACTTGGCTCAGTTGAAATTATCCGCTGTTTCATGCGATAATCTGTCGGCCATGGATCACATATCACAGGGACTATATGATAGGTTTTTCTCAAAGGGATGGACGGTACAGTGGATTTCGAAAACAGTTTACCCCCCAGACACACTCGTTTGCTTTCCCAGAGACCCATTTTGGCGTCTAGTCTGTATCGCCCGTGTTCCAGATTCTCGCGCAGCCAATGATATGGCGTCATACATCGGGCAAGGGGCTTTATCTAGCCAGAATTAGCGTAACGCAATCTCAGTAGGGCACTGGGAAAGAAAGCGTGTGTGTCCGGGAGGTAAACTGTTTTCGAAAACCTCTGTAATTAATGTCTCTTCTGGAAACCCGTTGCGGGTTATCGAGAAAGCATTGGTAACACTGCAACCCTCCTTTAGTTCCTCGGTCTTAGAAGCTTTACCTTGCTTCGTGCTCTACTCGGTTCCTAGTAAAATTCAAGGTTTAGCATAATAGTCTTAAATTTTTATCAGCTAAGCGTACCTTCTTAGTCGTCCGCAACACTCTCTCTCCTTATAACCCCAATAGGGTTGTTGACTAAATTCTGAGCGACTTTCAACGCTTAATGGTTTGATCTAAGCTATTCAACTGGCTAAAGCCTTCCAGATTCTCACCATCTATCGGTTTAGTGGACACATAGATAGACGATGAATCGAGAGATGCTTCATACTTCTCTGGATATTTGAAGTTTCCACTAGTTAATGACCCCTAGAATTCTGGCGTGGTCATTGTCTCAGTGTCGGCATCGGAATCAAGATGGTCTGGCTCATCGTGACGCCAACCCTCGTCAACCTTGATCATGTTGGGATCAGAAGACGAGTCCAGCAGGGCAGGTTCGTCTTCGGTCAATATGGGATTGGCGGACGTCCCTAACTCAGGGACGACCTTGGAGTCATACAAGACCATTTCATGCCATTTATACGACTTATTGGGTATTGGATGGTACAAAAGAGCGGTTCACCTCCCTGGTGATATGGTTAAACGAAGGGCGATGAAGGCAATTTCTTCTATGCCAGTAGGCTTGAATATATAGCCTCAATGAAATTGGCACCGCTTGTCCCTAGGACGTCTTCACAAGTTCTACCTACGTTTTGAGTTCCTGGGAATCTAGATGGTCATGGATTATGAGCGAATTCGTGAAGATAATTTACACACGTTCACAAAATGGCGTGGAGTCTGACGTTCCCAGGAACATCGGCTTCCCCGGATGAGATAGTCTATGAATTAACCAATCAATCATCCAGCAAGTTCCTAGGAGCAGTGTCTTTTGGGAGATTAGTAAACCCGTGGAGATGGAGTTTGACTAGGCAATTGTTGCGGTACACGTGCTCAATGTAGAGAGAAGGTTCCTAGTGTAAGACTTGCGGTCGTCCAGTATATGCATGTGATTTCTCTTGGACTAGCTCTATGCCTGTCAAGGAAACAGTAGAAATCAGTAGGCTAAGGTTCCCAGGAGCATGTGGTGATTGTTAGTTGATTCTCAGGCTTCACTGAGGCGCAATGACTACCAAAATGAAACATCAGGCTATTGATGCCAATGCTTTTTGGATGGGACAGTGGGTTCAATCTATAGAAAGAGAGTTTCACGTAGATGGGGCTAGCGCATTGCGTTTTATTGAGGCACCTTGTGCTACGAGTGCTCAGTGAGCGGATCAGTGAGCTTACATAATGCTCACTGATCGGATCAGGGCGCTCAGGGGCGTGCTCAGTTCTACTCAGTGAGCAAAAGCGGCGAGGGGCTGAGCACTAAAACGGAAAAGGAAAGTCACGATCTGGCATAGGAAATCCGGTACTTAGGTACAAATGGACTGACCAACCCCGCATAACCAAGGCGTGGGGGAAGAGGGGACGAAGCATTAACACCAATAGCATCACCACTCACAGGATCATATGCCTCCCACGCATCGGAGTCCAGTTTGTAACCGGTCAACTCATGAATGGCTAACCACAAGCCAGTGGGGTGGACGTGGGGTGGATAGTTCTCCAGTTATTTAGCTAAATAGCTGGACGCCCGCCGACAATGATACCCTCATTCTTCTTCAGGTGGTTGATTTGGTATGAAGAATCCCGGGACTTGCAGGGGTGTTAGACACTAACTGGTCAGCAGATTGAACAATACTCCCACACCAGACCAACATGACTGCCAACGGCACCGCCAAGCGGAATCCCCTCCCCCACGGTGTCTACGTTCCCACCGTTGCATTCTTCAAACCCGACGAAGAAGTCGATATCGCAACGGTCGAAAAGCACGCCGCATATCTTGCCCGCAGTGGCGTAACCGGACTGGTAACCCAGGGCAGCAATGGCGAAGCCGTGCACCTGGACCGTGAAGAGCGCAAGGCGATCACAGCCGCCACCCGCCGCGCCGTCGACGCAGCCGGCTACAACAGCATGCCCGTGATCGCAGGCTGCGGTGCGGCCTCCACCCGTGAAACCATTTTGTTCTGCCAGGATGCGGGCATAGCCGGTGCCGACGCAGTCCTCGTGTTGCCTCCCAGTTACTACCGGGCGCTGGTGAGCACCGAGGCCATGCACGCACACTTCCAGGGTGTAGCCGATGCCTCGCCTGTCCCTGTCCTCATCTATAACTTCCCCGGCGTGCAGTCCGGCCTTGATCTTAGCTCCGACGATATTATCACTCTCGCTGAACACCCGAATATCATCGGGTGCAAGCTCACCTGTGGTAACACGGGCAAGCTGGCCCGTATCGCAGCGGCGAAGCCTGATTTCCTTACTTTCGGTGGCTCTGCCGATTTCACTTTGCAGACGCTCATTGCTGGGGGTGCGGGTATTATTGGCGGTGTAGCTAATATGATTCCTCGTTCATGTGTGCGTGTGATGGAACTATATCGGGCTGGGAAAGTTCAGGAGGCGCAAAAGGTGCAAGCTATTGTTGCACGCGCGGACTGGGCAGCTATTCACGGTGGCTTCATCGCCGTCAAGAGTGGGCTGCAGTCCTACCTTGGGTACGGTGGACTTCCTCGTCGGCCTTGTGTCGAGCCCTCTGCCACAGCCGCGGCAGCCATTCAGGAGGAGTTCCGGGAAGCCATGGAGTTTGAAAAGACTTTAGGGTCGGCTTAACGGATGTGAAGTAAATTAAATCATGATACCTAAGCTCCCGCGTGGGGGTTTTTCTCTTTTCCCAGTACAAGGTTGCTTTGGTCTTCCTCCCGACTGTAGATAGATCGACAGCTTCGACGAGTGACGGTTGAATTCTTAATTGGCCCAGTATACCTCTTCCCCATGCACCCCTCTTTTAGGTGTCTGTGTCTGGGGAAAGTTGGCACAGTCGTATATAAAGGTTGCACTTCCTTCCGATCGGTAATTTCCTCTTTTCCCGATCGCCAATTGCCTCGAAGAGGTTTAGTGTGGATGTAACATGATGTAAACAAGGGAGCTGTTTGTTGATCTATTGTTCCAGAGTCACATCCTGGGCACACATTCCGGGATCAACAGGAGATCGGCATGCAGCTAGCATGCTGAGACACATCTTGGGGAGCATAAATAGACCCAGCAGTCTCCTGCCGGCAGGGCTGCTTTTCCTCATCCTCACACTTCTCATCAACATGAAGTTCGCCACTGTTCTGGGTGCGCTCGGGGCCGTGACGGTAGCCTCCGCGGTCCAGGTGAATCCACTTCCCGCCCCCCGCAATATCACCTGGGGATCCTCCGGTCCAATCCAAGTCAGAGAACCAACTCTGAACGGCCGCCACGTCAGCGGCGTGGTCACTAGTGCTTGGGAGAGAGCGTGGGAGACCATCACTACCTTGCAATGGGTTCCGGCCGCGGTCGAGTCGCCTATCCTCTCCTACCCGCCCTTCCCATCCCAAACCCCTGGCGCCAAGGCCAAGCGATCACCAGCCGCAATCCACAACATCGATGTTCATGTGGTGGACACTGAGGCTGATCTCCAGTTCGGAGTGGATGAATCGTATACACTCGAGGTGACCAGTCATGGTGGTAGCATCCGGATTAGGGCCCAGACTGTCTGGGGTGCATTGCACGCGTTCACCACTCTGCAGCAGATTATCATCTCGGACGGAAAGGGTGGATTGATTATTGAACAACCCGTGAAGATTCAGGATGCTCCGCTGTACCCCCACCGTGGTATTATGCTGGACAGTGGTCGCAATTTCATCACCGTTAGCAAGATCCTCGAGCAGCTCGATGGTATGGCACTGTCCAAGCTCAATGTGCTGCATTGGCACTTGGACGATGCTCAGTCGTGGCCTATGCAAATTCGCTCCTACCCCGAGATGACCAAGGATGCGTACTCTCCTCGTGAGATCTACACTGAGAACGATATGCGTCGTGTCATTGCTTATGCCCGCGCCCGAGGTGTTCGCGTCATCCCTGAAGTCGATATGCCAGGACACTCTGCCTCTGGTTGGAAGCAGGTTGACCCTGAGATTGTGGCTTGTGCTGATACATGGTGGTCTGACGATGGTTATGGCCAACACACTGCACTTGAGCCCAACCCCGGCCAGCTTGACATTATCTACAATAAGACCTACGAGGTTGTCAACAATGTCTATCAAGACTTGTCCAAGATTTTCCCGGACAACTTCTTCCACGCCGGTGGCGATGAGGTTCAAACAGGCTGCTACAACTTCAGCACTCACATTACCAATTGGCTGGCGGAAGATCCCGCACGCACCTACAATGACCTCATGCAGTACTGGCTTGACCACGCCATGCCTATCTTCCGCAGTGTGAACAACCGCCGCATGATGATGTGGGAGGATATCACCATCGCAACTGAGAAGGCCCACGACGTTCCCAAAGACGTCGTGATGCAGAGCTGGAATAGCGGCGCGGGCAACATCAAGAAGCTCACTTCGGCCGGCTACGACGTCGTTGTTTCATCGTCCGACTTCCTCTACCTTGACTGCGGCACGGGCGATGGTCTGGGCAACGACCCGCGCTACAATGAACAATACAACACGGGAGGAGGCGTCAGCTTTAACTACGGCGGCAACGGTGGCTCCTGGTGTGCGCCGTACAAGACCTGGCAGCGCATCTACGACTATGACTTCCTTACAAACCTCACCGCCTCAGAGGCGAAGCATGTCATCGGTGCTGAGGCTCCTCTGTGGGCTGAGCGAGTCGACAGTGTGACCGTCTCGTCGATGTTCTGGCCTCGTGCCGCTGCTCTGGGCGAGCTTGTCTGGTCTGGTAACCGTGACGCAGCAGGCCGAAAGCGCACCACCAAGCTCACCCAGCGTATCCTGAACTTCCGTGAATACCTCGTTGCGAATGGTATCCAAGCTGCCGCTCTCATGCCGAAGTATTGCTTGCAGCACCCGCATGCTTGCGACATGTATCGCAACCAGAGTATCATTAGTCCATAGTTGATGTTTGAGTGAGCCGGCTTCTCAGTGATGTTTATCATTGAGCCTGTCTAATGTCTACTGTTTACTCTGTATATACCTACTCTACCATGGATACCCAATGCTATGATGGAAATTCCTTTTGTGATAGCTGTATCTCACCAGTGTATCAGTTAATGAGTCCAACACAACCGAATATCAACGATCCATAATTTTTCCTATTATCCCAACTTCACATAGTAAGCATCCAGGTACCACTCCTCCCCAGGCTAAATACAAACCCATCCCCATCCCTTCCACACAACACATCAACAACCATTCCAACCCCCATCCGATCACCAGATCACAAGATCAAAAACTACAATCCCCACAGACCCCCCATCCTTCCCAATCCGTCCAGCCCACAACCAACCCAAAATCAAATCTACCGTGCAACACTCCTTGAAACCTCCCCGGCCCCATCCGGGGCCATCTAATATTCCCACCCTATATGCACATGTACACGTACACCAATGATATACATATCCCACCGAGACCCAGACTCTCCGCACATACACAGTACAGAGTACAGGCAACGAGAACGCCCTATATGTACTCCGTACCAGATACTCTATTCCCTTCATACATGAATCCCCTGCACCATACTGCAAAAGCCAGACAAGATAGGGATACCCACAGTCCCATTCCCAAACGGTATCCGGACGGGGGATACCATGCTCACGTGTGCACGTACGTGAGTCGTACGGGAATGACAAATTGGCCGAATTGAGAAGAAACAGGCGAGAGGCAAATCCTGGAATTCCATCTTATGAGTACCCCGTACGGAGTACGGCCCTACAATACTTTTGTTTTGCTTTTTCTTGTTCTCACCTTACCTGTGGTCTCGACTCGGGAGATACACTTCCTTCATACGGAGTACTTATACCAGGAAAGGTACGTATATACAGAGACATGGATTTGGAGGCTAATATATTCAATCTTGCTTTTGTATTTGTATCATCCCTGGAGTATTCGTCTACTCACTTGTATCCCTTCGCCGGACTTATTCGGGTACAACATTTTCTTTCATCGCATGTACCGAAGTCCGTGGTGGCCCAGGGTATCGGGAACTGATCTTGCATATATTGAACACAGACACAAGCACGCGAGGGTTCTGCGTAACCGGTTGGAGGGTGGGGATTATTGGGTGGGCTGATGCTGGTGTGTTTCGGCTAACTTGGACTGTTCGGGGATGTAAGCTTCAATCCTAAATGGGAATGTAAGCTTATTTTGAGGAGTTTAAATTCCTGTATGAAAATAGGAAATTTTAGCAAGGGGTTCGATTTGGTAGTGGGTTTTATTTGGGTTCGTGTCTTACATTAGATTTGGAGGTTAGGTTGGGTTTCTGTACAACGTTCGTGTTTCAACTCGAGGGTTTTTTTTATTGCTATGCCTAGGTATGTTCTTGGCTGTTGTTTCATGCGGTTGTGCACGTTAGTAGCAAGCGTGTCATATTCTTGCTAGGGGTCTGTTCAAGGTTTGATGTGAGGATGTTACTCCGTACTCTACTTGAGATGTACATCAGACAGATGATCCAAGATCCATCCATCCAACTCGAGTCTAGTCGTTGATGGCCAATATCAGATTTCTAATGGGCCTTAATCTTACTTCCAGTCCCAGATTATCCTGCCTTGGTTTAGTCGTTACACGACGTCAACCCCAAGGATCTGGTCGAAGGAATGGTCCTATTCCAGACTGTGGGCCACAACCAGACAGAAGATCTCGTATTGGTTATGACAGCAATCTGAAGTCACCGAGTTTCAAAGAACGGAGAATTTGCACTAATTCATGCCTCTTCTACATGGACATCCCCTGGGAGGCCGGGTTGGTGTTTCATGATATACCCCGGTTGAGTCTGTGGTCTTTCCTTTTGCCAGTTAGGCTCATAAGGTAGGTGTCTACAGTTGCATGGAAGGTATTCTAGAAGTCAACCTTGTCACTGAACACGCATGTGTTTCAAGGATGCTTTTACCAACCCTCGGTGAATGGTCTTCCCCTCATCTGCATCAAAATATATCTTGTCCCAATCGAAATCCCAAAGCGAGTCCCCGACTCAAGACAAGGCCAAAGCAAAGACACCCTTATGACCGCAATCTCCAAAGCCTTGGTCCCAGATCGATACTCAATCTGAGTTATCACGAGCTATCCCAACAAGGAACATGCCTGTGGACTACCCTATAACAACCCACCTTAAGCAGCGGGTCGAGCTCAATAGAAGATCCCGCACGCCTTACGCACCATGCCCGCAAGAAAAACGTACCTGCCCATCCGACTCACGCCACAAGTTTATCCCAGCGATACCATAGGAGTGTGCCTGGCAAAGCATATAACTACATACCTAGATAATTCCAGCAAGGAAAAAGCAGACCCTGCATCACCCCCGATGCAGCTGCATCTGCATCCGATCGCCAAATCCATAGAACCTAATCACAACCATAAACCTGATAGACCCTACATCAAGACCCGACTGAACTTCGCACCAGATCACCCGCTTTGTAAATCCGTGCTACCGCACCTGTCGACCTGACCAATCGAATTCTGGGATCTCGTATTTCCGTCCCTTTGACCCAGCAGTGCGGAACGCACAATGCAGATCCCAAATCCGGTGCAAGGTCTCCAAACTAGTCCGTTTCCCACATCGGAGCGCCCGACACGTCCTAATCTGGAAAAGCGAGGTTGACAAGGCTGTGTCGACGTCATTCTCGGAAACCCGGGTGCAAAAAAACAAGCATGGATCATGAGCACCGCCTCACTGGGTGGAGTGAATCGAATGTTTTTTTTTTGCATCATCTCGGGGAGAGCGAGAAGACTCCCCCATAGGTTGGGAGAAGTGGCTAGTGAGGTGGGGGGGGTGTTAGCGATGTGGGGAGGATGGTCTGTTTTGTGTGGCTCAGTTTCTGGTAATGTCGGTGTAAAGATGGAAAAGTGGAAAGATGTAAACATTCAGTATTCCTTACTCCGTACGGAGAGAAGAGAAGACAATACAGGTGGAGGTTGTCCACGCATGTGGACCTCCCTTTCCGCGCAGTTTTCACTGACACCTCTGCATGTTCTATATTGCATAGTGCCTCGCTCTTATTCGGGATCGGCGTGCCAAGCGACAGAATAAAGTGACCGATCAAAAAATATGCCAATCAATCCGATCGGGGGGTTTTGAGCGAAACTCCGGTCGCAAATCTGCAATCTGCTTCCCGAGATCCCGTGGGTGTCGATCGTTAATTAATGGACTTGATGCATGTCCGGATGCATGTACAAGATGTCTCTTTTTGAGTCACGCACTGTTGATTGGAGGTGAGGTTGCTTCGGCTTTCCTCGTTTCGTGAGGTGCCATGTTATTCGACCGCTCTCGTATGCAATATGCAATGCCGAGTGATCACCTATATTCACAGCACATGTCCGACATGCAAGGAATATCACATCGGGGTCCCTGATGAGGTTGGATACGGACATACACAGTGTGAAGTACAGGAGCTATGCTATCAATCTACCTAGGTACATATACATACGGAGAACGGGGTTCCGAGGATGAGTACGGAGTACTCCGTACACGAATGCTAACACATCGCGAAATATATCTGCCTCGCTACGGGTGGCACGGTGTAACGCATTTCAAGTTTATCACCTGATAAGCATCTACCGATCTGCCCATTTGGAATACCTGCTGTACACACAAATGAAGATCAGGCGATGATCTAGCTCCAATACCAACCTCATTCTTCGAGCCCGTGGGAATATATCAGTGGGGCAAGGCGACCCAAAAGCCATGGCACATCACCTCGCATTACCGCGGAGTAAATTTGGGGACAGGGTATGCGTACGGAGTACATCTGGCGCCAACAAATATAGCTACCTCGCTAAGATTGGCTCCCGTCATGGGAAAACCGAGTGTCCAGACCCTTCTACGTTAGGAAATACTGTCCCGAATTCAGTGTCCAGACACTGAATTCGGCACTGGATTAAGACCTCAAGGCGGGTAACTGACCTAAAGAGCTTGGCCCCCTTTCACAAAGTCAATCTTGCATTATTCGTGTCGTTAGTGGCAGGCGGATACGCGGGTGATTGGATGTGTTCTACCCCTCGCGGGAAGGGTGAACACCCTGCGCGCACCCATGAACACGTCGATCGAAAAGCCCGGGCGCATGTTGACTGCGCACTTCGTATGGAGGACTCCGTGCCAGAGACTATTGGTCACACCGGACACGAGGAACGCGGAAGCGAGAAACACGGCAGGCAACTTCGTCGAGCCTACTCCGTATTGAGTATCAGGGTGTTGATGCCTTGTCACGCGTTGCGGTTATTGGGTTTCGAGGGATCACCATCCCTGTTTCACTCGCATTTAACCTTGATCTGCGCGAAACTTAAAGATCCTTATGGAGTACGGACCGATTGGGAGATGTATGTTCCTTGCGACTACTCCGTACATAGAGTGTCTATCTTTGTTCGTATCTATCGCTTTTACAAACTCTATACGGAGTATTGTAGTTACTGATCATCCTATCCCAACCACATGGCACCGTGAAGGGGGTCGGACTGCCCCCATACCACAACATCCTACCTTGGATTACCCGCCAATAGGACCACTAGACCAGGCTGATTGGGACAGGTTTGGGTGCACAGGAGAGACGACATACAGGGATATCCCTGTGCATCCTGAACTACGTAGCATGAATGGATGTGACATACATTACGGAGTACATCCCAGTGTCACTAGTTTACATGAATCGAAGTACTCCGTACTCCGCACGCAAACTCTCAGATAGAATTCTCCGTATACCATCTGTCCCCAACTTGAAATTTGCCATCCAGGGCTTGGGCATGTGATGCACAAGGCGATCACAGCGTCAAATTAGCAGGGGTGATGTTCGAGTTAGCATCAGATAGGAAAGAGACAACCCTGTACAGAGTAAATGCCGGGTCTTTCGATCAAGGATCAGAGGTATGATTTGCATGCAGAAGTACTTAAACTGGCAATGGGCTCGTAGTGGTCCATTCTCATTTGTCAACCGTAGGAGTTTTTACTTGTTTGTTAACCCCCTGACAGGGATCTCCCACATTAGGTAGTATGCAGTTCCTAGGCAATCTCATTGGTCCGAACACAGACCTGATCGCCAGAGCAGACAGCGCCCGGAACGAACGTACCCAATATCTCCCTACGGAAACCAATTGCCGATGTCAGCCGTGGATGTCGATGATTTGTCGCATCGCAATCAATCGCGTAAACTAGTCTGCACACCAGGCCCGGACTTGGTAAGTTCAATCACACCTCGCTCCCGGGGAATGAGTCGCTTGGTGGAGCACGAGGTCGCTTAATTGATTCATTGCGATCATGGTGTCCCGTATATTATAAAATACGCGTATCTCAATGCCATCCCGCTGCCACGTGAGTCGGGGTGGAGAGAAACACATTCTCCACGTCCGCCCCCATTTCCGCCAAGAGTCCAATCATATCACGCGGAAATAGTTACCGACACATTTAAATTGCCAGTACGGAGTCATATGGTAGCATGACTGTTAAGCGTGGGGGCCAAAGGGGAAAAGAGAAAGGGCCAAGAGTCCAGACTACCTAGAAGCGAGGGTCTGTACACTCTCCGTACGGAGTGGTGCGAGCGGCCCCGCTTCCCTATTCAAAAGACCAAACAGGGCGCAGTGGTGCCAGCGAAGAATTGAGGCTCATCGGGCCTTAAAGCATCCACTGCAGTATCTCCACCGGGCTCAGGGGTAATCCGGGGAAGGGATGTGAGTGGTGATTGGAGTAATTAGTTGGAACTGGGCACGTTAGTGTCCTCATCGGCGCTTTCTCGCCCGGGGAGGACGGGGGAAGTCGACATGACCGCCGGTTGAGCACCGGGGAGAATGAGAATGTGAGCGTGAAGAGTTTTTCAGCCGCTTAATGTTGGGTTGAAGGATTGCGTTTACCCCTTGGCCTCTGTCCTACGGAGTCTGTAGGATAGGTCCCCGGATGGTCTAGAGCTTAGGATCGTCGGCGTCGCCTTTGAGTTTGTTTGTTATGGAGTATACGTTGCTGAACTTCGTGCTTTGAATGGGGCTTGATGGCGTCTTTCCAGGTATGGAATATAGCAACTCAATTTGTCAGAGCGCAGTCGCAGACTTTTTTTTGTCGTGCAACATTGGAAAAACAACTAGGATTATTCTAGAAGACTGGTTTGCCTGAGCATGGGGTGCCCTTGGATGTAGAGGCACACAAACAAGGGAAGACTTCTTGAAACAACCCTTGACAAGGCTTCGGGATCCAGGTGGATCGCACTCTGTATTAAGTCAGTGCTATGTAATTCTACAGGTTAAATTTTGATGAAATATGTAAACAGTATTACTTGTGGGCAAGACAGAGCCTTGATTATTGAGGATCCTTTGATCGCCGGAGAACCACGTCCGTCAAATATATTTCTTGTCCGCCGTACTCCACACAACGTCCCGCCCGTTCAACCCGTTTAGACATGGCTGGCTGAACAGGCTCTACTCAACGAAACAGCTTATTAACAAGTGCGTACTCCATACTTGCGATCTCAACAATGTCGGCCGAATGAGCGCCGACAGCGTTCCTGGGGGTCGTTAGCCCTATCCCCCCACATGGCCGATTCAAGGTCGGAGACGATGTGGGTTGAAAACAATATAGCTACCCTCTAAACAAACAGAGCAAGGACAAATAGAACGTGAGCAGGGCTCAACGTTCGTGCCACTATCAATCAGCGGGGACCTTGAGAACCATGAACCATGGCTTCGCCGACCACCATGCCAATCAATTTGCGGGATGTAACCATATCGCGCAGAATAACCCCGAACAAGCCCCAATCAATCTTTCTGTCCTGCCCTGTATTTTCAAACCGTGGTTCTAAGCTTCCTGCGCCATTCGGGATCCCCAGACTGGACTAGGTAGCTCGAAATAGACTGGACTCCGTATGTAGAGGCTCGTTGATCTTCCCCTCGGATGTTTCATCCTGGCCTGTTTCACTTCTGTTTTTAGAAACACCACGCGGGGGACAGGGATTAAACTTTGTTCTGCCCCCTCCTGCTGCTCCCGTAGGGCTTAGGGCGGCTATGGCAAGTCCTACCACGAATAACAGACGAGACTTACGGTTGGGATCGACGGTTGTCGCGCAGTAGCACTGGCAGGACTCTAATTTAGAATCTCGACATGTACGGCATAGAAATGTATGTCTTACTTTCAGTAACTGTTTATTCTTAGATGTGTTTTTTTGTTTTCGCCTGGGAAAATTACCAAATAACACGGGGAAGTACTAAGCCCTACCAGTGAAGTATTTGCCACTCCAGGGAATCATCTTTTGCCCCAGAGTGATCTGAGCCCAACGTCAATGTAAATACCACATCTGGATGTATGTCCTCCGTACCATCCACAATTTGGTTGGAATATAGATTGTAACTTGACGTTCTCGGATCTAAGGTCTAAGCCATCCATAGATTAAGCTCCCGATATATTTATTCTCACGTTTAGCTTCACCACTTCACATTCGGAGCCGACGCTTGAGGCATCATTTCTCCACAAGATATACAACATAGAGAGTAGTATTATGATTAATTAAGGGGCTCAAGATTAAGGCTTCAACAATTTCCCGGCGGGCCCGAGAGTAAGCAGACTCCATAATCACCGCGCACTCCTGCCTCTTATGATCATGGCAAAGCCGCTGCAGGATCAGTATACAATTTCAACGTCTTTTTGTAAACGGCCAAATACTCGTCTTACACCTAGACCCTAAGCTGAAGTGGAGCCCGACTACTCTAGTTAACCTTCCCCGATAGATAAGAAGAGTCTGGAATGTCAGATTCATGTGTTTGGCCTTAATTGTGGATGTTGATGCACTGGAGTGGAATAGGACAATTTAGTAATATGGGGCCAAAAACGGGAACACGATTTCAGCGATTGGAATGACTCGGCTCCCCATCACACGTGAGAAGAACAGCCCCATCAGCCGATACTGGCTGCTCACTGGCTGATGCGCTTGAATCGAAAAGGGATCCTGTTTCATGTTTTGGGTTTTACGCTTGACGTGGACGTTGAGGATCAAACGGTCCAGACAAATTCCTATATCACATGTAGAGGGATTAACGGGCCGAAAGGGTTACAGCCTGCAGTGATTCACGAAGAGAATCACCCGGGCAGCGATATGCCATTCTGTGTAAGATCTGGGCGTAGGGCAAAATGGTCTGATGCCCGACCGCCAGTTTAACTAGGCCAGGGCGCTCAAAACCCGCAGAACCAGGGAAAAAGAATCGGTCAAACCCAACAGATGGGAAATGACTTCATTTCCCCAGCTTTGGTAAAAAACAAAAAAACCTTGAGACTGTGCCCACTGAATGGGTAAGCCTGTGTTTGGGAGGAATTCATGGGGGGCTTTGATAGCACCGGGATCGCCGACAGATACGAACCTCGCAGTGGTGTAATTTATGCAGCTGCGCCTCAATTTCAGGGAGCGGACTAACCTCTTAAGACGGCAGAATCCAATCAACGTCAGATGCGAATTCGCAAAACGCCTTCTTTCGCTTATGATTGGTGCAGAGGGACGCGGGTCTGTGGCAGACCAGACGTGGCGCTAGTTATAGTCTGGCGTTGGTGCTCTTAACCGGGCACTCCGATGGACACCTCGACCTGTTACTCCCCCTGCACCGGCTAGGGCTATATGGCGTAATTAGTGTAGATAGTCTAGACAGATAAGGTCAATGGACAATGCGGAGAGTATCAAAGGGTCTAGCTTCAGATCGAATTGCCCTGTTATTGCGAAACATCGGTGAGCAAGGTACTATAAGACATCTTCATTCACAAGCGATGGGGCCAATTGATCGGAATCAATCGACTCTCCACAGCATTGGAAAATGTCAGTTTACGCAAACATTCGGAAAAAAATTTGGTTTGACATCTGTCCACTCCTAGAAGACCCACCATTGATTTTTGACCGGAGATGCAACTCCGATCATCAATGGAATTCGACGTATAACAAAACATCCCTATCACTTTGCAAATCGTGGGTATGGTCCATCAAGAGGAGAGACTAGGATTCCACAATTCCCGCCCGTACATCGGAATGCGCGTAAAAAGGCAACCGAATGAAGCAGGCCAAATCATGACGAAGTATGCGGCTCTTGCACGGCAGCCAACAAGTCCGAGGTCAAGTCAAAGAAAAACTCAGAATCTGCTGCAGTGATCGCCTGTCCCGGGTACTAAGAAGGTATAGTGTGCGAGACAGACAACCTACCGAGTCGACTGGCCTAAGGAACCACGAACATGATTGGGAAAAGGGAGGATTCTCTCATTTCGGTTCCCATTGGGCTGACATCTGGGCCAATCATACCCCCGTGCAGGTGGTTGGTCTGCCGAATTATGGAGGGATGCTCAGTGGATGGGCTCCCGTCAGGGATCGACCGAACCCATGAGATTTCGATTTGTGTTTTTGTATGGTACCTTGTCATTTTCCCCCCTGTGTACTCAGTATCCCATTTTCCTTTCCCATTCTCCACGGAGATAGGACTACTCAGATACACTTTCTTCCGATTACATATATGAGCTCTGATCCACCCCTTCCCCATCAAGCTTTGATGCATATGAATTAATTTTGTTGGACCTGGGAAGAGACCATTTCTGACTAGTAAAAACGCGAAGTTTCCGAAAATTGTTCAATGACAGGCTCGATCACTCTGTACGCATGTACATGGGTAAGCTAGTTCATGATTATATGCATGTCCCCGGTAATCAAAGCCCCGATTTTTGCGGGATCTTCCCAATGGGGGAGGTGACAAGCCTAAATGGGTATTTCTGGGGGAAAGGGCCATGGCGCCCAGCCTAGGAGAGAACCCCTGCTATATAGACCACGGACTTGCCGATGACAACATAGCCCAAAGATGAGAAGCAATTTACGATGGGAAATGAGTGATATTTTATACATCGTGGCACGATGGAATATCTGACAGGCTTTTCCTGATTTCTTTTGTAGACGGACGAAAAGAAAGTACACACGTTGTGTTGTACGTTGTAGTACAAAGTACAGGCCTCTCAACGCATACAGATGAACTAGTGACTTTGTACTGTAATTGCTTTTGATCACAATATGCACTCATTGAATTTGGCCCCGATGAGCACGATGAGCGATCTATCTCCTTGCTGCAGGTACTTCACAAAAACCAATACTATTCTTCACCGGAGATAATGTCAGGATGAGGTGGTCGCATCTTGTACCTTATAGGGCCGAGTGAGCCCAGGGACTCCCTAGATAAAGGGGACGAGGTTGTCAGAACCCAGAATTAAGTACTTTCTACATCTGTAGTAGGCTATTGACGGAGGGCGGAGAGTGGACGCCTAATAAAGGCTGAGCTGATGGCTTCGTAAAAATACGGTGCATACATAAAGTGTGGTAAATATGAGGACGTCAATCATTGCCGAGTCCCCTGGATTCCAATGTTGGGTACGGAGGAGGCTATCCCATAGGAAGAGGCATAGATAATCTCATCAATTCACAGTAATTACTTGAAAATGCTAAACAGGCGAGAACCAAATAATCTTTGGAGATCCTTGTTCGAGGAATCCAAGGTGCAGATGAATACGGAGTAATAATAGCCCGAATAATGAGGGTCCCGAATTTATCTGCATGGACGCTAAGTTGCCCTGTCCCGGTTCACAGCCCCCCAACACGTTCGTGCCAAAAAACAATACGGTATGTAATGGTTTTCTGTTTCAAATTTTTCTTCAAAAAAATTTTTTTTTTCAAATTATTTTTAAAGATTACGCTTTTAATGAAATTCTTATTTTTTTGATTTTTCTTTTTTTAAAATAAAATATAATTCTAGACACAACACTATAACTTACTACCATAAGGCGGGCCCATCGTCACCAGTCAATACTTCTTCCTTTTCTACAACTATAATATCCCTTCCTCCCTCTCCCCAGTCTCTCATGACTTTACATCATTGACTTGCCTTACGGTCTAGGACAACATTGGTCTCCGATTGTCTCGGGAATCCGCTTGATTTGTCCCCTCTTCCTCGACTTTCCTGTCGATCACATCCTTCACTACCCACACTTTGGATGTGACCTCCCTGCCTTGCAACATCATAGTGTAGCTCCTTGCATGAAAGCCTGTCTTGACTGTCAATTGCACACGTTGCCTCATTTCCGTGGTTGGCATCTTTGGTTAGCCGAGCGGGCCGCGATCTCATCCAGAAACCTTATCACCGGTATGTCCATGTGTCGCAACCCTCGACAACACCATGTACTAACCAAGTTTTTCTGTCTAGGATCATCATCGTGCAGTGCAATTGCTGACAGACATGACGACATTTGAAACTAACCCCGATTTCACTCTCTTCCCTCTCCACGCTCAGTCCAAGATGATGGCCGTCGAAGCTGCCCGGTCTAAACAACCATACCTTGACCTCATGACCATGGATCCTTCTATGTTTTCCTTCCCCGTGGAGAACACCCCCCACTACAGCCAGAGCCACGATCTGTCCCGTGCTCCCAATTCCTACTACAATACCCATACCTTCCAGGACCTCCAGAAGCCTACTTTTATCTCTTCTATGCCCGCTACACCTCCTTCAGTCCCTATCACCCACCCCGCTGAGCAGTATATTCCTGCCGGATCGGCTCCATCAGGGCCGTCCGTTGCTAGTGCATCCTCTTCTGCGATGGGATCTCCATACTCGGGAAATGCCCAGGCGTTCCAAGAGAATTGGGTCAATACGAACCACGGGTTGGGCCTGCAGGCTGCAGTTATGGATGATCTTTTCTCCCAGGAGTACATGGGAAACACGACAGACATTGATATGCTCTACCAAGAAAAGTTCCCAAGCACTTTTGTTGGTGCGTTTTGATTTGTGTCGCAGAAGCTGTCGGGTTATACTGACCAAGCGTACTAGATCCCTCGTTGATTCAACCGGCGCAACAAGGGCCTGGAGTTACCCCGACAATCGCATATCCCGATCAACCCACCTCTTCTTACTCAAATGTGCCGCCCAACTACTTCCCCCACTCGCCCGCCGGATCTCCTCTTCCTTATAATGACGTTGCAGAGCGCCAGCCTTCGCCACGCTTACATCCAACACATCACATTGGCCAATCGCCCCTCATGGTTCCACAAAACTCTCACTCGCGACCAGTCTCGATCTACGATCGACGATCATCGATCTCTTCGATTCATTCCCGTCGCTCGCAACACAGCCCAGCGCTGAGCAGCATCGAGGCAGACGAGGATGTCAAAGAAAAAGGGCGCTGCCCACACCCCGAATGCGGTCGAGTTTTCAAAGATTTGAAAGCTCACATGTTGACTCACCAGTCAGAACGGCCAGAGAAATGCCCAATCCTGACTTGCGAGTATCACGTCAAGGGTTTCGCCCGCAAATACGACAAGAACCGTCACACCCTAACCCACTACAAGGGGACAATGGTCTGCGGGTTCTGCCCGGGATCCGGTTCTCCCGCAGAGAAGAGCTTCAACCGCGCTGATGTCTTCAAGCGCCACCTCACATCCGTCCACGGCGTAGAGCAATCACCACCCAACTGCCGAAAGCGCAGCCCTGGTGCCAGCAAGAAGGGCGTGAACTATAGCCCCGATGCGACAGGCAAGTGCTCAACCTGTTCAGCCACGTTCAGCAATGCGCAGGACTTCTACGAGCATCTGGACGACTGTGTCCTTCGCGTCGTACAACAAGAAGAGCCCTCGGAAGCAATTAACCAGCATCGTCTGGCTGAGGTTGCTTCGGACGAGGAGGTCCAGAAGACCATGGAGAGGCACCAGCTACAAGACGTGGCCGGTCCCGACCAATTCGACGATTACGAAGACCAAGACGAAGACGATACCCTCGATCCCTCCAACTGGCGCGGCCTGAAGACCAAGCCCAAATCTTCAAAAAGCAATATCCCCTCCTCCCGTCCGATCCTTGGCTCTGGCAATGCTATCTCTAAAAATGCCAAAGCACCCCGCGCCATCGCCACCCGCCGCCGCAATAACCGCGGCAACTACCCCCAGTCCTGGGGCTGTCCCAGCAGCACCATGAAGACTAAGAAGCGTGTGCTTTGCGTCTTCGATGGCCAGCGCCGCCTGTGGAAGGATGAGATGATGCTGAACAACGAATTCGAGGTCCGTCTCAGACTCCCCGGTGGTGCGGGCGATGGCACCAACCGCGACGCCTATGTCACCGATCTGGACGTGGAAACACTGAAGCGCGCCGAAGGTGTTCTGAACGCCACTGAGGAGGAGCGTGGTCCTTGGTTGAATGGCCCTTCGCCTCACATCATGGGCCAGCCGGCAATGTTGTTGCCAGAGCTGTGCCAATCTCATGACGAAGAGCTTTCGCTCAATGAATTAATGGCTTGAACGAGTTTCCTTTTCTCACCCTATTCTCCTCCACTTCTGGAATTTTCTGTATTTTTTTTTCCTTTCCATGTCTCATGTTTCCGGATAGCAGCGGCGTCTTGACGAGCGATTTGTCTGAATACGGGTTATGGATGATACCTAGGGATATGTGTTGGACGATTTTTCTTTTGGTTTCTTTCCCTTTGTCTTTTTTCTCCTGGTTGCTCTTGTGGCTCAGGATCAATCCTGCCGGACGGGATCTACCAGGAAGCTGGTATTAATCAGAGACTATAAACGAGAGTCTTCTAATACAAAAAAAAGATCATGATTCATTTTCAACTGAATTGGCCCAGTAAACGTGTTCGAAGTAGGGAGAAAAGAGGCACAGACTAAGAGCGCGGGCCAATCCCGCCCATCTCCACCTCCCCATATTCTGCCACCTTCCCCGTGTTACTTCATTCATCTTTCACCATGCAACTAGGTCTTTCGGAAACATTGCCTGCTCTGGTAGCCAGACGGTTCACTGCTGCCAGAGATGCAGGTCACCTGATATTCTCCTCGACTCATCTGTCGATCATTAATGCCGCAGGGATATCGGTGAGTGAGCCCCAGAGCTCCAGAGCTCAATGCTCCGACCACGGCGCATCTAACCTGGAAACTAGTACCAACTTCGTTACTGCCCTGCGCTTGGGAAGAAACCATCCAATCTGAAGCCTGACAATGGCCCAAAGACACCAAGCCCAGATCCCTTCGAGAATCCATCTCCCGATCTGCTGATCGCCCAGTTCCCGCCGGAGAACCCCGCCTACAACCTCATCCTCAACAAGTATCCGGTCATCCCGAATCACTTCCTGCTGGTGACAAAAGACTGGCATGCCCAGACAGACATCCTCAATAAGTCAGATCTGGAGGCTACATACGAGTGTCTGAAAGCCTGGAATACCGACGGTGATGGATCACGATCGGCAAATGGCTCCAAGAGCCTCTTCGCCTTCTTCAACTCCGGCGACGACAGCGGCGCAAGCCAACCGCACCGCCACCTCCAATTCCTCCCCGTTGAAGCAATGCGCCAACCCGGCTCGGAGTCCTGGGACCCGCTCATCGATCTCCTCGCCTCCCAACCTACCTCTCCCTCCCCATCGTCAACACCCAAATTCCAGCACCTGCCAGGCCTTCCCTTCGCCCATTTCGCCCTCCCCCTCCCACCAAACCCCTCCGCAGAAACCATCTACGCAATCTACCTAACCCTCTACAAGGCCGCAGCCGCAGCAACGCGCGGCCAATCCCCCAACGAGGACACCGAGCCCCATCCCACGCAAGGTCCAGCATCTATAAGCTACAATCTTGCCATGACGCAATCGACTATGATGATCTGCCCTCGCCGACAGGAGACCGCCCTCGTCCCTGTCGACTCCGCGACGACACACGATATCGTCGATCCGGGCGTCCTCTCGCTGAATGGCACCATCCTGGGGGGTACGCTGATGGTCAAGGCCGAGGCCGAGTGGGATTCCTTGCGGGAGCATTCAGAACATCTGACCCAGGTTCTTGCTACTATTGGGTATCCCCGTACCGATGCGCGCAAACCCTCGCTGTGAATCTGTTCCGGGGTCAGTGTATAGCTGCATGGTGTGGTAGACTACTTGCATACGAAAAC
This sequence comes from Penicillium crystallinum, assembly GCA_027569675.1. Classification (NCBI taxonomy): domain Eukaryota; kingdom Fungi; phylum Ascomycota; class Eurotiomycetes; order Eurotiales; family Aspergillaceae; genus Penicillium; species Penicillium crystallinum. The sequence goes on from JAPDKR010000075.1 coordinate 22,653, forward strand.
CAAATACCCAGCACAGATATCAAATACATCTATAATTTCCTACAAGATCGTGCGGATGGCCCTTTTATTTGTTTCAATCACATTTGAAGAAATCAAGAAGTTCTCAATTCATATTTGGCCCATCTGGAGCACGAGCGATAGCCTGTACCGCCCATCATATGGCAGTTAAACACGAGTGTGCGATGATGTAGGGTATGAGGTGCGTCGAGAATATGCATAGCCTCCAGAGCGAACCACTTGCCCTAAGCGAGCCCGCATACATTAGTCTCCGATAAGGCAAAAGATAGATGCCATGTCGTGAACCGAGAGAGGGAAGAACAGCCCACAAAGATCCACATCCTACATCCAGCATCGAGCTATGTAGACGCATCTCTTTCGCGGAACGAATACCTCAGCGCACTCCATAAGGTGCCCATGAGATCCAATAGATCCCACTGCCATGCATACGCACAGAATGAGAAACGAATCATCCACCCAATCACAACCGCAGCGCAGCAGCAGGAATTTTACCAAGGTGACGCGCAAAAGCCGTAGCGAGGATCTGTCTCTGCACTAAGTTCTCGTGGCGGTAGATGCGGTGGCCTATCTGCACCATCCGGATGTAGATATGGGACGAGAGAGCCTCGAATTCTTCAAGAGACACCGGCATGTTATTTGCCATTGCGAAGCGGCGGTCGATGTCGCGGCGGACTCGGGCGATGTCTTTCATTGTTTGGAATACCATCTGCTGATTTGGGTCTGCGATGGGGATGGTGTAGATGGATTGGATGTTTGATCTATTGGTTTCGGCCATGATCGTTGGTTGGGTAGTGGATGGATAGTGTTTGGTGGGAAATATGGATGGAGAGGATAGATATGGAGAGTGGAATTGGTGGTTTGGTTTCGGGGTGCTATGAGAATGGACTTTGCTGTGATGTTGTCTTTCATGATATATTCCAAGGTTGCTATTATTGATGGTATGGGCAATAGTAAGGGCATATGGTGAGGGGATTGCCTCTTGTTGCTGAAAGACTATTGTTTCTTAAAGAACTTGGTGATTCACTATCAATTGATGTTGTAGGAATCTATTTTGTTAGAGGTGACAATGGCCAATGTGATTGATTCAATAATTCATGATGCTAGCAAGATTTGTTATTATACTGGCGTTTTCTCTCCCTTCTACCTTTTAGCTTGTTGTTGAGATGTATTATCACCTATATAGAGAGCTAATTACAGTTTCTTTTTTGGGTTAGCAATGGGAACCTGAATGATAATAATATGATTGATCTGTGTTGATTGTAATGAAGAAGTAGATTACTAAGCAGTGATGAGGTCAATATATTTATTCATCTAGATAGCTTGGTAGATCATAGAGGCAGGGCAAGAAAATGGGATGAACTTGATCATACACCTTCGTATAGAGGATCAAGATAAGCATACTTTTCTTGAGTTACTGCATACCATTATGTTGCTGAAGTGGTAGTGCCTTTAGTACAAGGAAGTATACGGAGTACTGAGGTCTGCACTACGGGGATAGAGACCATGATTTGATGCACGGCCAAAAAATATGCTGTGCTCGTAATGAGTGAGACATTCCCAGATGCTTGGCATTTTATTTATAGATCCAATGGGATATGACTCCCAGCACATGCATCACACCCCGTATTCAAATTTTCTTGAGCTTGGAGCTAAGCTAAGCATTAAGGGGGCTGTGACCCTGAATGGGGCACTCACCCCGGGGGCCAGACCATGTGAGTTTGCCCTAAATGAGCGCTCATTGGATCAATGCGACGGATCGATTTCCGTCTTCTTCCTGCAGTAACTTGATTGGTCTCTTGCGCCTTTGTGCTAACCCGTTCCTGGTGCTTAAGCCTCATATATCACCCTGGATCCACCTCCCGCATTGACTCTCGCCCCCAATGATAGTTATTTCTTGGATATTCAAAAGGGAGCATTTCCCTCTCACTGGCCCTCCAAATTTCGACTGTCGATCTTCAAAAGTCATTCACCTACCATGGAGCCAAACAAAGAGTCACATGTGGTTAGCCCGGCTACTACTGAGCCAGTATCCATCACCACCCCCACAGCTACAGCACCGGCAACAACTCCAGAACCTATCAGCCCAAGTACAGCACCTGAAGTAGTATCATCAACAGCAACAACAACAGAAACAGCCTCGAGAACTTTGGTAGGTGATGACCCCATGGCGATTATGCCAGTCGGACCTCCACCGCAATACGATGAGTAAGTCTCTCTATAATCAAAGAAGCGCGAATCAATGGGAATCAAATTCAGAAGCAAAGCTGATGTCTACAGTCATAAGAGAGACGCAATCACAGCACCCGAACCCACATTCATATCTCCCCAAAGCGACGCCAAAGCAGTGACAATGGACCCCCAAATTCCAGCAGCCGAAAGACCCATCCCAATATCTCAGCTAGGCGAGGAGCCCGGTTGGATTCACTGTCCATTCTGCTACCACGTGGCTAAGACCAGAGTTGACAAAGAAAGCACCAGTGAAACCTCGTAAGTTCCCACATGCTCTCATACCCCGATTCGGCCTTCGAACATATGCTAATATACATTGCAGTATGGCTGCTGTCTGCTGCTGTCTCTTCGGTGGAATTATCTGTGCTTTCCTGCCATATTGCATGGAAATGTGCCATGACTCCCACCATTTCTGCACAAATTGTAATGCCAAGGTGGCTGTTCGTCCGCATGATGGCCAAGTACAGGAGTTCCACCCCGCTGCTGGCCCGGTTGTTATGGCGCCTGGGCCGATTCAGTCTCCCGAGGCGGTTATGAAGAATTAGATTATGATTGGCTTAGTTGTGCGGGTTATATCCCCGGGCTTTGGGATTCTTTTTTATTCTTGTATGCATTTTTTTTACTATCGTCTAATGAGGGCTGTGAATATCCATGACATTTACATTTCATTGTTCCTACTGGTGTATCTGATTCACCAGATACCTTGTTAATATTTGAAGGATTACTTCTGAAACGAAACTGCAACATTCGGATTTGATGAGGAGCGCCTCTAGCAGCATGTACTCGATTACCATTGACCAGATCCAACCACAAGCTTACACGTATATAGCGCAACTGGGGCATGCACACAGTACATGATATCTGTCTCTGCTTTGTAATCCTTGCAGATATATCGCATCGGAACTGAGCGGTATGATGTCACGAAGCCTTTTTGACGGTTGCACAGCGCCCCTCAGGTCCGCCCTGATCATGTACAGTATTTGTTAACGACATCGGGACTCGAAGTGCTACCAGGTTAGGTACATAGGCATAAACAGCTTTATGGATATAAATCTCGCCCTTCCTCAATTCTTTTCCCAACCTAACTAGTCTTCTTCCTATTCCTTGAGTCTAAAGAATTGAAGGTGACCATTTATACAAATATCGTTCACAATGGCTGTTAGTTATCTAAAGATCCTTCTCACTGGGGCAGCGGGTAAGCAGCCTTATTGTAATGCATTATTCGTCTCCCTACCTTTGCTCGTCTCTGGCTTGAGGCAAATTGGAACTGAGATTTTGGATCAGGTTATATTGGAGACGTACTCCATGCCATTCTCCTCGAGCTTCCTCATTGAGAGTCATCTATATGCTGTGTGGTACGAAATATCGAGCGCGCCAAGATCATCCAATCCATCTACCCCTCTTTGAAGGTAGTTCATGGCGACTTGAACGACGCACCACTCGTGGAAAGCCTCGCCTCCGAAGTCGACATTGTCATCCACTGTGCCAATAATGAGGAGCTCCCTCCAAGCAAAGCTCTATCTCGAGGATGAGCGAAGCGTGATCGTTCAGGCACAGCATTCTGGATCTGCACATCCGGGACCGAAGTCCTCTCCTGGGAAACCGTCGCTCGAAAAAGCTATGGCGAGCCCGGTGAGAGGATATACGATGAAATAAAAGACATCTCAATGATACAATCCATGCCAGACGATGCGCCCCATTGGAATGTCGAGCTAGCTCAGCTAGCTACGGCGAGCCCCCGAGTCAAAGTGGCTATTGTCTGCGCACCTTGCATCTACGGACGAAGTAGAGGAAGGGGAAATCAACGAAGCATTCAGCTTCCCGATCTCGCTCGTTGGCTACTCAAAAACGGGGAAGCGTTCATGGTTGGTGGTGGCCTTAACCGATGGCCTGGTGTTCACATACATGATCTGAGCGATATCTTTGTCCGCTTGCTGAGACAGGCTCTTGATGGAGGGGGCACGGCGACTTGGAGTCGAGATGGTTACTATGTTGCGGAAAATGGAGAATTTGTTTGGGGAGAGATAGCTCGTCATATGGCACGAGAAGCTCAAAGGCAAGGTTTGGTTGCTTCGCCAGATGTTGTTTCGTGGTCTGCTGAAGAAGGAGAACGGAAAGTGCCGCATTTTGCTTTATATTATGGATCTGACTCTCGATACGTTGCAAGTCATGCTCGTCAACTGCTTGGTTGGAGTCCTAAGAAGCATAGCCTTGCGGAGGAGATTCCTGTGACGCTCGCCCTCGAAAACGAGGCTATGCGATAGGGTGGTATGACCTTCTGCTCTAGAGAATCCATGTACGTAGTCTTTGAGTCATAATCGACGAGTATTCATAGATATCACCAATGAATGATACATCGTTCACGGCAATATTAATACCAATATCAAATTGGCGTGTGAATTCAACAAAAGCCTCTACAAATAACTATTCGGATTAGAGCAGCGTTAGACTATTAGCTCCTTTACCACAAGTCAATATCATATAGCAGCAATGCTGGTCTCACCATATCTTGCAAGCTTCGCTACTAACCTAAAACTGCAGTCGAGATAGTAGGGTTGGGGGAGTGGTCAGATACGTTGACTCAGCCTACAGGTGCACATAACACGGATTTTGATGTCGATAAATCAACAGAGCACAAGTATACGTCACACAAACACGGAAAGAGAAGTTGTATAGTTCTAGCTTTATATACTACAGTTTTGAGACGACGGCGGAGATCAATATCATTGGCGAGCGACATTACTATATTAGTGCTAAGCTACCTTCCCTAGCCCGGACCAACATATTCTTGTAAGGAATCAAATCACTGACCCACGAATGTTTCAAGTACTATAGGCTCTGGGATCATGACAGAAATTTGGCCAAATCCTTAATTGTCTTCTTAGACTATGCTGCGATTATTCTCCAGAGCTCTACGTCTATTCGACAAAAATGAAAACTGATCCGAGTTTGCTGAAGCAGCAAAAGGGCAGCTAATCGTCGTACAAGATTTTCCCAACGATCGAATTCTTCGGTAGCCAGTTTGCTGCTCTGTGTTGCTAGCTATGACGCCTCAGACATCCACCCCTCCGTGTGATGTAGATTCCCGCTGAAGATATAAATCCACTCTCCATCTTCATCTCTCGGGTATTTCGTAGCATAGTCCCCATGAGATTTGAATCATCAGCAGATGGACATAATTTTGTCTGTCCGTCCGCCGTGATGCTTTTCGTTTCGGTGCCTGGTCAATTAAGGTCAGTGTCGGAGGATTGGCTTTGGCGCCCGATGTCTGCACATCAAAGGCACTAGTCCTTTTCGAGGTCGATTCCAGCTGGGGGAAGGTATATCCTCATCTGAGGTCAGAACATACATCCGATCTGAGCTTGGTAATAAGAGATTTCGACAGAGCTGTGTATTTCATTCTGTGCTGCAGGGATAGCGTAAATGGCCAGTCGGAGGTGCGTAGGACGCGATTGCATTTAAGTCAACCCAAGATATGGCGGACAGTATGGCAACCGCTTCACTGTCCTAACTTTTGATCTCGCGCAGAGGATGGGGGTGGTCTTTTTCTCGCTGAAGCTAGCATTTGTTTAGGGTCATCATCGCGAGTGACAAACCGTGCCAGTCGGCCGGCCTTTGACCAAAATATCGAAACTCCCCATAGAAACCCTGCGTTTCGTGCTGGATAGTCTCATAAGATCTGTTAAGTCAAAGTAACTCGGACAAACAGAGACTGTTGTGTAAGAAGATGAGACTCCTCGAATAGAGCGGGGCCAAAGCTATCAGGTGCTGAGAGAGATTCGCAATTTCCTGCCTATTTGTAGGCGTAGAGTTAGTCTCTGAACGTGTCCAATATAGTATAAGAGCCCACAATAAAACATACTTGGATTCGAGGTATTCAGCATTCAAACATGATATAGTCTTTTCAACGAGGGGAATGGGTACCGTATTCAAGCCGCCCAAACATCCAATTAACGCGCACGAGAACACCAAGATGGTTGATAGAAATCCAAACCTGGGCCAAGCGGAACTGAGAGATCCTCTTCATTGGGTAAAGGTATCACAGCTGGAGTGCTACTGGGTTGTATGTAGGCTCCCTCAGAGCATCAAATGCATTCAACACCGCTAGGATAGCATATGCGTCTGGGGTTTGAATTCGCCGAGTTGAAATTCTTTTTCGTGCCAAGCTCGCCACTATTGGGATGCATCTTGCCGATTTGGGCCCTCTTTTTCCAAAAGCGCCCCTGGAGGTCTCTTTGTCCGATTAGGCTTGAAGATGATTTCCACAGACAGGGTGCACACGAGCTTCCCTCATTGACTAGTTGATGAAGAGGTTTGAGGAGGAAAAGTCTGATGAGCTTGGGAATCAGAACTAGCGCGGTGAAGATAGAAGAAAAAGGAGCCGTGGCGTAGAGAGACCAGAGGAGGTTTTCAAAATAGCAAGTGACCAAGTCTGTGCAGTTGCACTTTCCTTCAGGACCTCTCGTGGCACCTTCCCTCTGTGGACCACGCATGCCTTAGGCCACCACTACGCTGTGACTGTAGATGAAGGCAATCGCTTCCCCATATCGGTTGCATTAGGTATACTTACAGTTTATTGATATTGAAATTCAGTGGCTGACTGCTCATTATATTGACTCCTCCTTTGCATCTAATAAAACTTACACCCCGACATGATTGTCCCGCTCTATCAATTTGTCAAATGACATCACGAGAATCTGACGGATAGTCGCGGACACCATGGCCCGGGCGGGAATAATAAGACCGAAGCATAACTATATGTTTATAGCCCTGCTTCACAACTGGGGCCGTTCAGTTTCCACTATGACAATCAGGTATGGTCGGGCGTGGGCGTTATCATCGTTGGCAAGGATAAATTCCCGGTTTCTTCCAAGATGAACGTGCATATGCGCCAATTGTGCCGGTGCCTAATTGCGGAATTAATCGCCGATACTATCTCCGCTAATGTTATATCCGCCTTATGCAGATCACTAGTGAGCTATTTATCGCATCGCGCGGTGACCGATGTAAATGAGCTCGGAAATTGCGATTACACTGTGGCGTCTACAAAAGTGCGAGGACAAAGCGGAGACAACACGACGAAAATCCCAAGCGCCTTGTTTATATTGACCTAATAACAAATAACAACTATCATACCCCTCTTTCGACCTTGGCTTGGTATCGCTTTGAAGAGGCAGCCCATTTCAAATGTGTATCCGCAAAGGCTAAAACTGCGGTTTCAAGGATTGCCTCGTGGGTATCGTCGTTCAGTGTTACATGCAGGTTCTCATGCATCTGCACTGCCGATGCAAGACATAGGTTGTGGATACTGCAAACTTCCTTGATAGTTTTGGGCAACAACTGGTGCATTTTTTCAAGATCCGTCCCCACTTGCTCTTTCAAGGATACTAAGACCGCGTTCATGGTCTCGCCCTTCCGAAGATCTTTCTCCAATCCCACAAGATCGTTCTGCAGTCCCAGGACTAGGCCAATGCCCTCTTGGAGTTTGCGCAGAGCGCAAATATATTCCTCGCTGACGGGCTGATGTAGTGTTCGAATCAGAGTAAAGAAGGGATGGATTCCCATTGTCCTACCGCGGAATCGCAGATATGTTTCCAAATTGTTAGGCAATATGCCTTTTCGGAAACGAAGTTCCTGCAGCAAGCCCTCACACATATCGCATATGTCATTGCCGAGATCGTTAACGGTTGTTTTGGACAGACTGAGGTGGTGGATGCAGTATTCCTGGAAGAAGCAGAGGATTGATGCAACCTTATTTGTCGCAGAGACTGTACATGCGAATTCATATCAGTGACGGGCGCCTTCTGTAGCTACTCAGTATTGACATACCTTTGCCTTTCTTTCCTTGCAGCTTCACGATTGTTTCTTCCAGAGCATGAATGGCATCAGCCAGGGGTAGATCTTCTAGAATATCGTCTGCGACGCAGTTCGCCGCTAGCCATGCCGTCATGCAGATTCGAATGCCCTCTGACCGAACATCAGGGAAGAAAAGATTGATGGCAGCGGCTTCGGCAAAGCATCTTTCATAGAAGTCTTTGGTATTTCCAGCTTTTTCCGGTTGGATGGAAGCCTTGAAATTAGCGTGTGCATAGAGAACGGCCGAGGGAGGGGCTGGATGGATAGAAACTATATCATAATGAGGGATCTTGAGCTATATAGTAAGGTTTTGTCAGCCATTTTTCATTTACATGCCCAGTATAATGGATCAGAATGTCTAACCTGGAGTGAAGTATCCCGAATTTTCAGAGGAATTTTGCAAGACTTCACGACTGGGCGATCGTTGAGTCGTTTATAATCGGGAACATTGCCAGCTTCCTGGATTGGGAAATAAGTCTGACCAGTAGGCGCAGCGAGTCCACGGCTCTGTGGGAGAGTAAAATTGCAAGAAGTCATTTTGAATTCCAAAGCTGTGATGTGATACTAAATTGACTCCACGATGCACCAGTTTATATAACCATCCACTTCCACCTAGGTGGCACGTAGATACCGGATAGTCTAACAAGCACCCGGCTGATTATCATAGCCAAGATCTCCTCTTTGTTCCCCATGACGTTAAACTTCCTTTGAGTATGCACGTATAAAATCACATCCAAAATGATCCCTACATTTTAAGAGGCCACAGCACAACACTAGTGATTCTGCATACGAGCTAAAGGCATCCCGGGATACGCTATCTCGCATCGGGCCCGGATCACAGCCACAAGATGAAAATCATCACTCGAGGCCGTATGCATCTCGCTCTACTGAGACCAAGCGCTTGACCGCATGAGACAGGGAAAATCAAGATGCGGGGTTTCTGTATGCGCTCAATTGCACACTCCTACGTGGCAGGAAACTCCCGGATTTCGTCACTTTTGTGTCCCCACTACCAGGTGGAGATCGGCTATAATGAAGTAATGAATGTTTATGCCAAAATGGACATGATTTATGAAACATATGTCCATTCTGGAGGCCAACTCATTACTAAAACGAGCGTGAAAAAGGCCAATTATAGCTTGCCAATGCGTACTTGACCATTGGCGCCTCGGCTCTTACTATGCAATAAAATCAAATCCTTGATATGGAAGCAGGAAATGGGAATATCCGTTCACCCGCGGCGTGCGTTTTGCTTTTCTCCCCAGATGTTTATTGGGTACGAGTATAAGCAGGGTTCCCCCGGTCTTCCGGTATGGAGTTGATCTGAATATGGAAGGAGTCGAATCCCACTCAGGCACTGGTGATCGATAGTTGCAATATGTCTCAGGATTTCACTGGCAGTCATATTGGATACTAGTCATGTATTTCTAAGCCTATCAAAGGCGGGCGTAAGCAGCTGCAACAGCTGGTTCTAGATAGTTAAGCGTATGTCTCGCGAAGGGGAGCAAAACTCTCGTGAGGAGATCAGGTTCGATTTCTATGGAGTGCAATTTTTTCATGTATATTGCATGGTAGGATGATTCTACTGAGATCAATAGCAGCCACTGCTCCGTAGTTTATCCATTTAGCTAAAAACGTATAGCCAAAATTATTCATAGTATCAGTTCAACTGCATTGGTATATTCGAGGTTAATCGGCTAACTGGCAAGTTTACAGAATCACCCTACTCTGGGAAGTAGGAATTGAGAAAGCCTACCATATACTATAAAAGCTAGCTGAATTTAAGTAATTTTTATCAAGAAACACTTCTTAGAGGTACATTATGAGTATTATGAGTATTCAGAATGCCTTACATTAGTAGAGGAAGTAACAATAATAAGAAGAGATAAGCATCCTAAGGAGTGGGAGCACACTCGCGGGAAGGCAGTTTGGCAGTGGCGACATCAGTCATACGATGAGTGATTGACTGAAGATCTTGTTACATAGCACCAAGATCAGCTGCTAGGCTAGCCCGCAAGCGAAGAACTTGGCGTTACATTGCGGACAGATCCTCCTCTGTTTGCACAACTTTATAGAACCGCATTGCTACCGCGCACCACTTCAGTCAGCGAGGGACTGAAGAGAACATTCGTCACCGGTGGATACCAAAAAACAAACCAGCGCCCAATATTGTACCATATTGAGCGGAAGCTGCGAACAGTTGTCAAACCACGGGCCCCCATCACCCCCATCGGCAGAGGGAGTCGAGAGTACAATGCTATCGCGACGAGCCTTTTTAGCCGCTCCAGCTTAGTTGATATTGGCTTTGCGGATGGTATGAACGCGCATTCTTTTCCCATCAGTGGTGGTCAACATAGGGGGGGGGGTGGCTACCGGGCCTGGGAGCTATACGAATGTTAGCAACTGCGCAACAGTTCATCACCATGCGTACATACTTTCGCGCCTCTATGACGTAGCTGTAAGCATCAAGCGCACCGAGAAAAGTGCGTGCGGAAACTGCAGTAGTGATCACAGAAAGGCAACGGCCACAAGGCAACGCAGCAGGATCATCGCGTGTGATTCATCGTCGGATGACGACACAGGGAGTGAATTTATATCGAGTTCCGTGGGAGATCCCCTGTTGTGTGTTGCTGCGATGGAGATGACAACTCCGACCGATTGGAATAGTGACTGGTGAGTATGGTTAAGGATAAGGAAAGGAAAACGGTCACATATCTCCTTCTAACCTCATGTGTTGGAGATGAAGTTGATAAAGCCAATCTCAGCTTCGGCAACTTGCTTAGATTGGGGGCAATATTGCGAGTCAAGAGTACAGTAAACATCCCGCTAACAAACCACATATGTTTGGCGTATTTCGGTCTGCAGCCAGATATGTTTCACCGGTGCTCGAACCGACTTGTATCGGAAAAGGATTCCGAAGCGGGGACATCATGCCTGTGGTCTCTCTTTCTTTGTGCTACCAACAACGGTAGGCTCGATTGGGAAAGATAGAGAATGGCGTAGTATTTCTAGTACGAAAGATAGAGTTTTCGTGGAAGAGTTGGAAGAGAGACTGGATAGGACATAGACGAGAGGATTAAGAGGATGAAGAGGTACGTTATGGGTGAGCTCCCTGCACAAGAAAACAAGAAAACAAGAAAACATATATCATAGGACGCGCGTAGCCCTAAAGGGCAAGTACGAATGTAGCTATAGCACGTGGTATCCTGGCATCTAAAGTAGCGGGCCTGAAAGACGACTGTAATGCAGGTTTTTAAGACAAGAAGGTGCAAGAACAATATTTTATCAAACGACTTGGCATTGTACTTGAAGGCTTCTCCATGTCAATAGCAAATTCTATAGCGAATTCAATAGATACTAATGTGGGAGAGTTAACTAGCATATCATCACATAACTGACACTTCTGGATTGATGGCCCAAAAAGCTATGACTCACGAAGTTGCATGATATCTATGTCTCATCTCATAAGTAGTGCTCTCCAGAGCTGTCAAAAGAGCTTTATCCGAATATTCTTTCGTGGCAATGAACGTTTGATCCTTCAACAGTGAACCAAGTTCCTCATGTACCTCCCTTGCTTCAACGCGAGACGACATCCTTTCACTCAAGCCATCTTCAGGACCATTCAATTCCTCAATTCGTTCATAACACTTGACATCAAATCCTAGTGAACTCATAGTCCAGAGTATACACAAGCTCTATCACGACAGGCTATCACGACAGGCACCCAGGCTGCGAACGTCAATACTTGACCAAATGTCCACCTAGACTCCTCGTTGGAACTAACGGAAATTTGAACGAAAAGTTTCTATATATCAGGAGTACGACTAATTTTTTGCCCACATGAGCACGGTTGGTGCGAGTGTCAATACCAATTTCACCCATGGTACGACGGGATCAAGAAAGCCCAAGGGCCGTTTCTCTTTCGCCGCCTTGGGGCCCAAAGAGCCTAGAATGCTCATGCCACAAAAGTGCGGAGACTACGAAAATCGCAAATGGAATGAACTTTAGATTCGAGTCTGGTGTGCATTCATGATCCGCCGCGTAAGTAAACCAGGAATATATGTTCGGCCCCGTGTACCACGCTCTCGAGAGATTCATGGAAATGATCGTCTAAGATATGATTCATAAAGCCCATATAGTCACTCTGAGTGGTTTTTTCCCCTCAGGCTGACTCTAACAGAACCTTGCATCGTCCTATAATAAGCCTTGCCCCGAGGGTGAGTTAAAAATATGACATCTTTATGATGTACATTAAGTGGTTCCTTTTTGGGCCTTATGTCCACGTGTGTGTATGAGGTCCACCAAGCCGAATGAATCACCCTAACTTTCACCTGAGCTCATTCATATAAACAATCACCGGCTCCTCCAACCATAACCTTCCTCAACCCGACTAGTCTAGATTCTTTTGCCACAAAATAAGGCATTCTCCTCAGCAGTCAGATGTCGAGCCTAGAACAAAACCGCGGATCGCAAGCGACGGACCGAATTATAATGAAGAGCGATATATATGTCCCGAGACCAGTGGACTCGGGTTCTCAAGTAGTCTATCAGATGATCCATTTCTCTACGCCAATTGAAGCGCATTGTAACTTGGTACCCATAGTGAAATGCGAATATGGAATCAAATATAAATACGTGCGATAACAACCATTGAATACACAGGTTAAGAATTCTAGCCAAATTACGATAATACCTTCAATCTTCTAATATTCAAAATGTCTTCAATCAACAACTTCCAAACCCTGCTTGATCAGCAGGTCGGGAGACTCCCACAAAGACGATGGCCTGCACCAATAGGTACGCACTATCTCCAAGCAACGACCACAGCGCGATAGGTCTGTGGACTCCAGCTAACTATCAAATATACAAGGTCCGTCAAGAAATCGCGGCCATATCCCAATCACCTCCTTGCGTGTCCAAGCAGCTGCCTGGGCTACTGCTGGTGGTGGTATGTGTGCAACACTGCATGGAGCTTACAAGATCTTTCGGAACTTCCGTGGACTCAGATATATCTGACAATACCGCTACTCATAACCATGGGTGGTGGCAACCTGGGCTTCTCAAACAAGTTATTTGTTCTTGACAATCATTCTCAAGTTGAGATAAGACCTCGTGTGGCGTGTTTTCTAAGATTGTCGGTGATTGAATTCCAGTTCATGTGGTCCCTATCATTTTTGCTTAAGCTACGAACTAACTTCATTGTGGCAAATGTTCGCCTATAGGTGAATGACATATATAGAAAGTTAATAATTTATGAAATCATGAAGACGATGATGAGTTAGCTCCCAAGGCGTTGGCCCGTAAATAAATTGTTAGTAAGGTGATATGTATCGAGCATTGAGGGCTATCGCCGATCTCTATCATTTTCGCTGGAGCGAGTGTTGTTGACATTACGTGGACAAAGATCCCGATAAATTATGCGACTATTGATTTCTGTTGTAACATACATCGCCACTTTGCCGATTCCGAGAACTATAATCTAAAGCATCTGAAGAGGAGAGCTCTAGGCTGGATTCTGCTGGAATCGACCACCTTGGATATCCATCACAAGACGCGATAGCTTGAAGGGGGGAAGATGTATCAGAGGAGCATATCATTCGGACTTGAGCCAGACCTCTACCATATAAAATATTGTTTCCATAAGTTGATCGTGAATGATGATCACGTTCATTGGCGTACCAGAACACGAAGATCTCAAACCCTCACGGCACCCACTGAGGAATTAGTACCCGGGAATTTATCTATGGCTCGATCGATGCTTTCAACGTCATCACTTTCATTCTGCGAGAACGCTCTTCTTAATCGATCTTCTGATGTCTCCTATCCCACGGCAGCTATTAGAGTTGACATCAGCATGATCTAATTCTCGGATACATTTTTGGCTGGCTTAAAAACAGTCGTTGGTCAACACAAGGTAGGGGGATGAGTTATTATTTTTCTAACAAGCAATTATCCAACAGTCAATATGAATCGATATATCGCGCGGTCATCAGTTTCTTACGCCCCCCGGCTAAGACGAGCTTTTGCACTTCGTGCGGCACAGCCTGAATCTAAGGCCGATCAAAATTGTGCGGACTAGCATTTCGTCCGAGCAAGCATTGAATGTTGCTAATATGATCTGATCACAGTTAATGTTGGTGCAGCCTTCCCAGATGACATTGAGGACTCGCCTTTGAAGTCCAAGATTCTCGAGAGGCGGAATCGGGACCAGGGCATCGAGGATTCTTATCATCCCGTTCGTGAAAGACCTGCTCTCTCATATCGGGAAGCATTACTAAGATCATTATCACTAGACAATTGAAGAGATATACGACAGTGTCAGGGGCAAGCCACCTCCGGCGGAAAGCGCGAAGGCAGCGGGGGCCGCTCAGAAAAAGCAACAACCTCCTGAAGATGAACGAGAGCCCGAGATGGATGAACTCTGATGATCATTCTTATCGTTCCTGATTCAAATAATTCAAGCAGCTTAGTACTTTTTGGTGATTATGACACTCTGATGCGTGTCTTTTGGTCGGTTTCAATGGCAGCGTTGGCCAGTTGGGAACATTTGCGGCTACATAAACCAACATTCTTTAATCTAGCTCTGTCATATACAAATACACCTGCTGTGAGTATCAATATTTTCAATATTTTCAATAAGCTTTAAAGATCATATACAAACTCACTCACATCTAGGCACTAGGCAGTAGCGCGATTCTCTCAAAAAGACGAGTTGGTTTCTCCTTGCTCCCAATGCGCTAGTGATATCGCCAGCCAATGGAGGCTTATTACTCCCGTTCAAATTGGATCAACTCTGCAGATTTCCCCAGGTATTGATGAATATATCAGAATATATCCATTGGAGGCCGCTATCCTTACAAATCATATAGTACAAGGTCTCGACACAACTACGAGCTAACGCACCCAAGAAGACGTATGATCCAAGCTTATTCACCCGTCGCTCGGCTCTGGATCTGCACTTTACAAGCACAAATCAGGGGAGCGACGAGGGGTGTCCGAGGATGAAATCAATGCAACCTTAGCCCATCTCCCCTCAGAAGGCCCCCTGCGCCGAAATAGCTTTACATGATTTGTGACATATAGCCCCATCAAAAATGGGGGGATTCATGCCGACAGTAGCTTGTTTCAAGTCTTTCGGAGTGGTTGTGGCAATGTGGTTAGCCAATTGTGGGGAGATGTCTGAGGTAAAAACATCGGCTCTAGTAATACGTGGAGAGTGAGCTTTCAGAATAAGAGCCCCGTCTATGCACATGGGAGCTGGTTGAGGCCTAGTGATGTTGAGATACTGTCGGAAGGATATGATCACCCTTCAAAGTGCCCGGTGTGCTAGACAAGCCCAAAGAGGTGCAAGATTCAGAGCCCAAAAATGATCGTCTTGGTGGCCTGCTGATTGGACATAATGTCGGATGGTAACAGATATCAAAGGAAGAGGTTTCATACTAGATCGACTTGACTCATTCGGAGGGGAAGAGGTGTCACGATCAAAGGAGCGAAAGCAATCGACTACAGCTCGATGACACGAGATATCATCTGATATCCGACACGTAAACAAGTGCCGATGTTTATCTTCTCCATTCTCTTCTTTCCTTAGACAACTCACAACCCCCTGTTTATCACCTTCTGAAACTCATCTCCTGGCACCAGGTTACTCTTCACTGGGTCTTTTCATTTCTCGTTGTCATAGCCGATCATCAAATCTTTGCTGCCGCATACAGTCAATATGGCTACACACGATGTCTCCAACATACCAAAGTACTTGCATCTTTTGCAGGAACAGAAACAGTTTCTCCAAGACGCACAGTCAAAGAAAGGTCAACGTCCGGTTGTAACATCGTCCCGCGACGAGACAATCATGCAGTTCATGCTTCAGAAGATGAACAACAACCCTCCTGCTGGGTCGTACACTCTTCGCTCTGCATTTATGCCCAATGCTTATGCTCCCAGTGTGACTCCATTGGGCGAGTTGAAGAAGGCAATGATCAAGGATCTGACCCTCGAGACTCATCATCGTGGATCCTACGTTCTGCTGAGAGCGGTTACCCAAACAGATCGCATGACCGCGACCATGGCGATTGTCGAAGATGAGAGTACATATGTTTTCCTCTTGCAACTTTACAACTATTCGAAAGCGGAATCTATGGATAGTCGTTTCCGTGAAGGAACGGTGTTGATTGTGAAGGAGCCGTATCTGAAGGTTACCGCTACTGGAGGCTTTGGTATTAGGGTGGACCATGTTTCCGATATCATGTTTATTCCTGGCGACGATGATTTCCTTCCGCTGTCTTGGAGGAAAAGGGTGACAGAAACCGACTTTTCTGCCAGCGATTGGAAAGTAAAGGGCAACGAGTTTTTTGAGCAATCTCACTATCATTTCGCTATCGAGTGGTAAGGTTTCAACCCATGATCTTTGAACGGTGGTATACTTACTATACTGGCAGTTACTCCAAGGCTTTATACTCCTGTCGAACAGATGGAGAGTCTCAGACAATTCGACTAAATCGTGCTCTTGCTTTCCTGAAAACGGGTCAATTTGACGCAGCTCTTAGTGATCTCAATAGCGAGACCCCGGAATCCATTCCCCCTGAGAAATCCCTCAAAGATGATGTCAGTGGAGATAATCAGCGCAAATAGGCCTGTTATGGCACAGAGATCTGGAATTAACCGCATAACACCCGACGAAGTGAATTAAGCTACATATCCTGGCTGCCCATTGAGTTGATATATATATATCAAGCAACTGTAATCCTCCGCCATAACAAACTTGAATAGTTCGGATACAATCAACAGTAGCCAAACTCGAGCCTCAGATCTCAGAGAAAATAAAGACCGTTGATCCAGTCATCAGGGATAACCCGATTCTAGTTGGTAGGTAGTGATACTCGACCATAATAAGGGGCTTCATATAAGGCCCCACATGGGTGAGTGAGACAATATAGGCACATCGGAGATTCGAGATAAACTATTGATTCATGGTCTAAAGTAATTGACGACACTTTGGGTCACTAAGCTTGGAAGATGGTTAGGCAGGAGTATACATTTAGTTGGCTTGAGCCATATGCCCAATGACGTCGGTGCTTCTATTCTTAACCGCACGAGCCACACGCCGCATGTGGCTAATAGAAAAAGAACTCCCATGGAACAAAAGGAAATGGAGCAGTAAGAATGCCCAAATCCACTCTGGGCACCAAGGAGTTCATTAGTAACTGGGTCGCTGATATCCCATTCGCCCCCTGAGGCAGAACGAGGCCCCCGTGTGGCGCAGCTGTTTGCTCCCGTTTGACTCGTCGTACGTAAGTCCACCCAGTCACTTCCCCATTCCTCTTACAATTACTCCGTGCCTTGCTAGAATTGCTTCTAGACTAATCCCTATTCTCTCTTTTAATTTCTGACTCGCAACTTGTCACTAGAGTCTACCCGCGATTTCGGTGACAGGTCAGATTCGCATTTGTTAGCTGGGCGCGAGTTCCCGAGAGATTGACACAAGATGGTAGGTGGCCTACCCCGTTGCGCACCAGATAACGTCCAAACTGACCCCGGAATCGCTGTACAGGGTCAATCACGACGCCCCGTAGGTGGGGAAAAGAAGAGCCGCTTCGGGCGCTCTAAAGCAGTTGCCGATGTTGGCGATGGCCGGCAAGCGGGGGGCAAGCCGCAGGTCAAAAAGGCCACCTTCGAGAGTAGCAAGAAGAAGGAGATTGGTGTATCAGATCTTACACTTCTGAGTAAGATCTCCAACGAGGCCATCAACGACAATTTGAAGCTGCGCTTCGAGCATGACGAGATTTATGTAAGGGATCATCCCTCACCCGCGGACTGCGGGGTTGTGCGCGAACACGAGTATAGGCTGACTGGATGCTATTAGACATACATTGGCCATGTGTTGGTCTCTGTCAACCCGTTCCGAGATCGTAAGTTGCTCCGCGAACAGAAAACGTTGCTGCATTTGCTGACAGACATGCGATTACTACAGTGGGTATCTACACTGACACTGTCCTCGATTCGTATCGCGGCAAGAATCGTCTCGAAGTCCCTCCCCATGTATTCGGAGTCGCCGAATCTGCATACTACAATATGAAATCGTACAAGGACAACCAGTGTGTCATCATTTCTGGGGAGTCCGGTGCCGGAAAGACGGAGGCCGCCAAGCGCATCATGCAATATATTGCCAGTGTTTCCGGTGGTGGCGATTCGTCTATTCAGCAAACTAAGGACATGGTTCTGGCGACGAATCCGTTGCTCGAATCATTCGGCAATGCGAAGACGCTGCGCAACAACAACTCATCCCGATTCGGAAAGTACCTCGAATTGGAGTTCAATACCAATGGCGAGCCAGTAGGAGCAAATATTACGAATTATTTGCTTGAGAAGTCACGAGTCGTGGGCCAGATTACAAATGAGCGAAACTTCCACATCTTCTACCAACTCACCAAGGGTGCTCCACAGAAGTACCGGGATAGCTTCGGTCTTCAACAACCCCAATCATACCTATATACGAGCCGATCGAAGTGTTACGATGTGGCGGGAGTCGACGATGTGGCTGAATTCAAGGATACGGTAGAAGCGATGCAGGTCATTGGAATGAGCGATGTTGAGCAGGATAATGTATTCCGCATGTTGGCCGCTATTCTCTGGATTGGCAATGTTCAATTTATCGAGGATGATTCTGGCAATGCTGGCATCAGCGATCAGTCGGTTGTCGATTTCGTTGCTTACCTACTGGAAGTCGACGCTGCGCAAGTGAACAAGGCTCTAACGATTCGCTTGATGGAGACCGCTCGTGGAGGACGTAGGGGTTCTGTCTACGAGGTGCCATTGAACAGAGTTCAAGCATCGGCAGTTCGGGATGCTTTGGCTAAGGCAATTTACTTCAATCTGTTTGACTGGATTGTAGAGCGTGTCAACCAATCCTTGACTGCTCGGGGTTCCATCGCCAACTCGATTGGTATCCTCGATATCTACGGATTCGAAATTTTCGAGAAGAACTCTTTCGAACAACTGTGCATCAACTATGTCAACGAGAAGCTGCAGCAGATTTTCATTCAATTGACTCTCAAGGCAGAGCAGGATGAGTATGCCCGCGAACAGATCAAGTGGACTCCAATTGAGTACTTTGATAACAAGGTTGTGTGCTCGTTGATCGAGGACAAGCGCCCCCCTGGTGTTTTCGCCGCGTTGAACGATGCATGTGCCACAGCCCACGCTGATTCCGGCGCAGCTGATCAGACCTTTGTCGGTAGGCTCAACTTCCTGGCTCAGAACCCCAACTTTGAAGGTCGCCAGGGCCAGTTCATTATCAAGCACTACGCTGGTGATGTCAGTTACGCCGTGGAAGGAATGACGGACAAGAACAAGGATCAACTATTGAAAGACTTGTTGAACCTCGCCCAATCTAGTAGCAACGAATTTGTGCACAGCCTCTTCCCCAACCAGGTCAACCAGGATGACAAGCGTCGCCCACCTACCGCTGGAGACAAGATCAAGGCGTCAGCAAATGATCTTGTGGCCACACTCATGAAGGCACAACCGTCTTACATTCGTACCATCAAGCCCAACGATAACAAAGCTCCCAAGGAGTACAATGTCGGCAATGTTCTGCACCAGATCAAATATTTGGGTCTCCAAGAGAACGTTCGTATCCGACGAGCTGGCTTTGCGTACCGTCAGACCTTCGACAAATTCACTGAGCGATTCTACCTGTTGTCCCCAAAGACCTCGTACGCTGGTGACTACACATGGACCGGTGATGTGGAATCCGGAGCCAGGCAAATCTTGAAAGATACCCGGATCCCTGCTGAGGAGTATCAGATGGGTATCACCAAAGTTTTCGTTAAGACTCCTGAAACTCTCTTTGCACTGGAGGCCATGCGTGACAAGTACTGGCACAACATGGCTATTCGCATCCAGCGTGCTTGGAGAAACTACCTCCGGTACCGTATCGAATGTGCGATCCGTATCCAGCGCTTCTGGCGTCGCATGACCGGTGGTCTCGAATTCATCAAGGTTCGTGATCAGGGACACAAATTGCTCCAGGGCCGCAAGGAACGCCGGAGAATGAGTCTTCTTGGCTCTCGTCGTTTCTTGGGTGACTACCTCGGTGTTGGAAATACTGGCGGCCCCGGTGAGATGATCCGCAGTGGTGCAGGCATCAGCGGTTCGGAAGATGTTGTTTTCTCTTGCCGTGGTGAGGTGTTGGTATCCAAGTTCGGTCGTTCCAGCAAGCCTGCTCCCCGGATCCTCGTCTTGACGAATCGGCATGTCTTCATCGTGGCACAAAGCATCGTCAACAACCAACTCGTCATCTCATCGGAAAGGACCATCCCTGTTGGAGCCATCAAGAGCATTAGCACTTCGACCTTCAAGGATGACTGGTTCTCGCTGGTTATCGGAGCTCAGGAGCCCGATCCACTTGTGAACTGCATTTTCAAGACTGAGTTTTTCACTCACCTCAACACCATCCTGCGCGGCTCTTTGAATCTGAAGATTGCAGATACCATTGAATATAACAAGAAGCCCGGCAAGCTGGCGACGGTCAAGGTCGTCAAAGATCCAGCTGCCGGCAATGTTGATAGCTACAAGAGCAGCACCATCCACACCAGTGCTGGTGAACCTGCCACCTCAGTTTCTAAGCCTACTCCTCGGCCGAAGGCGGTTGCTGCTCGTCCTGTCACCAAGGGCAAGCTACTGCGTCCTGGTGGCCCTGGAGGCGGCCCTTCAAAATTGTCTCAGGCTGCCCGCCGACCTGTCCCTGCCGCCCAACCTCTTCCCCGGTCTACCCCACAGCCCGCCGCAGTGCCACAGCCTGCTGTCCAATCGCGCATAGTGCCTCAACCCGTGGCAGTCGCCTCTGCTGTACACACTCGCACCGAGTCTGCTAGCTCTGTCAGGGCGCCTCCACCACCTCCCCCTGCCGCACCTCCTCCGGCATCAAAGAAACCTACTGCGAAGGTCAAGTACGACTTTAACAGCGACCGGGCTAACGAGCTTTCTATCCGCACGGGCGAAGTTGTCCAGATTGTATCTAAGGAAGGAAATGGTATGTGACTAATGATAACATACTGTTTGATTGTGACTAACCCTCTTTTAGGATGGTGGCTGTGCATGAACACAACAACCTCAGTCCAAGGCTGGACGCCTGAAGCCTACCTGGAGGAGCTAGCGGCCGCTCCTACGCCAAAGCCCGCCCCACCACCACCACCCGCTGTAGCCCGCGCTACGCCTAGCCCCATCCCGAACGGCGCTGGTGCTGCCGCTGCCGCAAAGAGCAAACCCGCTCCTCCCGCTCCTCCCGCCAAGAGACCCAACATGGCCGGTCGCAAACCCGCGCCACCGCCCGCACCCCGGGATAGTGCGGTTAGCATGAACTCGGGCGACTCATCAGGTGCTAGCGGCCGTGGCACACCCAACAGTGCATCCAACGCCAGTCTGGCGGGCGGCTTGGCCGAGGCGCTACGGGCACGCCAGAGTGCAATGCAGGGCAAACAGGACGACGACGACGATTGGTAGATTGTAAAGTTGATTCGGATTGTTCATGGTCGGTCGCCGTGTTGGGCATTTCTGCGCTTAGCGTTGGCCTTTTATTTGCGTTTTCTTTTTCTGTGGACCATCGCATGTGCATCTGCATCTGCAGGTCAGCGAGTCATTGTTTTTATTCTTCCCTTCATCGGGCTTTCTTTCTCTATGTCATGGTAGAGCCAAGTTTCATTATATACCGTTTCGCGTGCTATCAAAAGGAATATTCAAAGTTGTTCATGTCATTCTTGATACACTTCTCTCCCAAAACAAACTACTACAATATCCAAATAAAAATATCAAATTTACAGGAACTTGCTCGCAAGACTCAAAAGCCCACTAGCACCCCCAGTCCCACTAGCACCACCACCCTGACTCTTCAAGTACATCTTCAGCGCCATCTCAGCAGCAGAGTTAACAGCCGACTGCTTATCACCATCCTAAAAAACCAGTTAGCAATTTCACCAATATTACCAGGTCAAAAACACCCATTGACATACCATTTTACCCCCAGACCCAGCCTTCTCATCCCACAACTTCCCCGCCTGAGCCATCGCAAGCCCAATCAACTTATTCTTATCCATGCCCCCATCCTCCTTCCCACCAGAGGTAAACAACTTCAACGCCTCCATCGCAGCACCCGCACCAACAGTCTTCGAATCGTGCGTCGTGTTAGAATTGGAATTGGAATTGGAGTTTCCGTACATCGCCTGGTGCGAGTTCACGGCCTCCTGCTCGTCCACATCGTCGTTTTTGTTCTTCCGGTCTGCGAGGAACTTCAACGCACTGCTGAAGAGGGACTTGTCTTCTTTGTTGCTGCTGTGTTGCTCGGCTGCGTTTGCGGCGCTGCTGAAGTCTTCGCTGTTGTAGTTGGATCCAGTGTTAGAGTTGGAACTGGAGTGGCCGTAGTTGCCCTGGTTCTGGTTTTGGTTCTGGTTCTGGTTGTAGCCTGAGTTGTTGTTATTGCCGTAGCTGCTGCCCTGGTTCTGGTTCTGGTTGTAGGAGTTATTGCCGTAGTTGTCGTTGGAGTTATTGCCGTAGCCGTGGGATTCTTGACGGCCGTGGTTACCCTGGTTCTGGTTTTGATTCTGGTTATAACCTGAGTTATTGCCGTAGCTGCTGCCCTGGTTCTGGTTGTAGCCGGAGTTCGAGTTATTGCCGTAGCCGTGCGACTCCTGACGACCGTAGTTGCCCTGGTTCTGGTTCTGGTTATAGCCAGAATTATTGCCGTAGCCACCCTGGCCCTGGCCCTGGTTGCCGTAACTATCGTTCGAGTTGTTGCCGTAGCCGTGAGACTGCTGGCCGTAGTTGCCCTGGCCCTGGTTCTGGTTCTGGTTCTGGCCGTAGTTATCGGAGGGACGGTTGCCAGAGCCGTAGGAGTTATTGTTGCCGGAGAATTGCTCGTTGGTGTTGTAGTAGCTGTTGCTGGCGCCGCTGTTGCCGTGGTTGCCGTAGGACATTTTGGTTGATTTTTGGGGTTTTTTTTTGGAATAGTAAGATGGGGTTGCGTGAAGGATGGAATGTGAAAAGGAAAAGGGTTTCAGCTGGTGAAAGAAGCGAAGAGGAAGAGTTTCAGCTGAGCTTGGAGGGGTAGCGGGGCTGATGATTGGAGCGATTGGAGCGATTGGAGCGATCGGAGTGGACTGATGAGGTGGCCAATTTTGAGTGGAGTTGGCTACTTGGCCTTGAATTAGGGATTTACATTTGGTGATTTGGAGATTTGGAGATTTAGGGGAAGATCTATGAAGGATGTGATGCAGGTTGTTGAGGTGCTAGTTGAGATGACGTGCAGTTTAGGGCTGATGAACTAACTACATGTAAAGATGAGAGACTGCTTCACAAATCCACATCCAATACTCTATGAAAGAAATATCAAACGACCTCCAACGCCATAGCCCAGGGTATCAGATGCAGGTGAAAGGCGCAAAGAATACCAACCCAAAGAACAGGTAAACAGAAAAGAGAAACACGAGCCCCATCAACAAAATAAAAAGCAGGTACAATCAGAGAATCAAAGAATCAAGGAATCATGCTCTGCATCCGACATCGTCCGCAAAAACCTCAACCCCCGCTCCCTCTTACTTAAAACACATCTCGGATCTGACATCAACTCCTCATCGGTCACCCACTCGCTCGGCAAATCTGTCAGTCCAACACGTCGCCCCCACTGCCGGCGCTCGTACTGCATGAAGCCACCGAAATGGCGGTCGGTGTTCGCGACCCAGATTTCCCCGCCGTCAGGCGAGTATTCCGCACCGCCGATCTCGCCGAAGAAATCGTGCACTTGGCGCGTGCGGTACATTTGTGCGTCTACAATGGAGATGCGGTCTGCCGGCTCGATGCAGAGAAGGGTGCGCGGGCCACCGCCCACAGGCGAGAAACGCAGCGACCGGTAGCCGGCGACATCTGAGTCGATTGTTTCCAGCGGGCGCCACGTGCGTGCGTCCCAGATGATGACTGTTTTGTCTTGGTTGGAGGTTGCGACGTGGCGCATGTCTGGTGACCAGGCGCAGGCGAAGCCGAAGTCGCGGTGGCCGCGGAGCGGGTGGACGGGTCGACCTGTGTCGGATTCGATGACCCATGCATCGGGAGAATCGCCGATGACGACGCGGAGACGGCCATCGGGGGATGTGGCGGTGCAGTTGATAGGCTGGGAGAGTTCTTGGTCGGAGGTGAAGGTGTTTGTTTCTGTGTCGAGGATGCGGAGATGTTTGTCGTTGGAGGCGAACACCCCCGTAGGTGAGGGGCCGGTGCGGTTAGGAACTATGTCGACATGATTTGTGATCCCGTCGTTGAAGTCCGGGGTGACGAGGCCCTTAATGGTAGGGCCAGTTCCGCTGGAGCTACACATGGCGTATTCTCCGCAGAACCCGCCTGCTATCGTGAGGCCATGCGCGGTTTTCATGGTAGAGATCTTGACCGGCCCAAGGAATCCTGAATCCGGATCCGCCTGGCTCATATCGATCATGCAATGTGCGTCACCCGTAGTCGGTGTCCACGAGAGCACTTTTGAGTTCGAGGCGAAATGTACAGTACTAGATCCAGGCGTCGACATCAAATTGCGAAGCTGGAAGTGCTCGATAGAAGCTTTGTATGAATTGTGCATGGAGCTTCCTCGGAAAAACGTTTCATGCTGTGGAAGACGCTTTGCATGACCGAGCTGCGAGTAGTCCAGATTGTGATACGAGGTATACCAAGCATCACGCATCGCACGTGCATCAGACCGTGTAACCCGCAAGGTTTCTGTCCATGGGATCTGCTGGAGATCATAAAAATCACGTCTCCAGTTATGCGGGCGCACAGTCTCCCGTGGCGGTTGCCAGCTAATCATCTTCGACAACGGGCGCAGCTGTGGTGGTATTCGACTTTCGGTGTGGAAGCCGTGCGGGATAGTGTTTATTGAGACCATCCAATGCTGAATGAACTCATCAATAGTCAGATTTCGCTCATATGCTAGATTGCAATTAGTGAAGGTCATGTAGCGAGAGTTATAGCATCTTACTGGATGTGTGGATTATGGATGCCGGATGGGGACCAGGAAGTTCCAGTGGATCGGCGAAATGATTTTCGAACGGATCTGCTACGGACACTCCAAGTGTTTGCGGAAGATCCACTTCGAGGTCCTCGTAGTTGATACTAGTGTAGAAATCATCGAGGTCGTAGGCTACCATTTCGGCTTCGTGCATTGGGCGTTGCTTGCGCTTGTAGTAGTACTCCTCTTCGTCCGGGTAAAACTGCAGAAAGTCTTCCAGCTCATCGTTGTTCGTCGGCGAGGGCGATGGACTATCTTCCATGGTAGGCGACTCGTAATCCATAACCATATCCTGGTGATAATCACTGCCCTCGGTATCCGGGGCGATGGGGATATTTCGTTGTCCCGTGGTGCGATGCATCAAGTCCTGAACAAACGTCCCCATATTCACATCGGCACCTTGATTTGCCCCAAAGACAAACTCCGGTCTCGTCAGAGAAGTTGCCACTGCAGGCGGGAGATGAGCAGGCAGCGGTCCCGGCACCAAAGAAGCCCCGGAGTGCATAGTTCGAAAATCCGGAGGACTGCCAGGACTCGTCACAGCATTAACGATTTCCGACACAAGAAACGAGTCGCTTGGGTTATTCACGGCATGAGGGAACTGAGCCACAGCAGCCAGGGCCGCGACCCCCACATCATGTAAACGGCGATCAGCCTCAGTCATACTGGTGGGAGCCGAAGCAGGTCGCTCGGCACTGGAAAAGATCTCCGAATCTCGAGAGGCCAAAGTCGCATCGTCTTCCCGACCGGATAGTCCTGTGCCAAAAGGATGAGAATTCATGACTCGCGGTTGAGCTGAAGCGTCGATATCACATGACACATGGCGCGATGCAGCGGGATCTCGCAAGACAGAATAGTCGGATGACGGGCGATCCCCAGCGTGACAGTTACTGGAATGAAGCATCGCCCGCCATGGACCAATTCAACGCACAGAAAAAAAGGCAAACAATCCACCGAAGGCGCTGAGTCTTGAATTTTTATTTTTGTCGCTCTCTTCCAGGCACCGTGCAGTAAGGCGCCGGCTGATCACGTCCCAAAGAAGGTCAAACTGCAGGGATGGCGGGCAGCGGCGGTCGCACGAGCGGAGGAACAGTCCAGTCACCAACAACTTTGATCCAGTACCTACAGGTTGCCGGGGCTAACCACTAGGGAATGATCCTGGTGCTCTTGCCGGTGTGTATATGCAGTGAGCGCTCGCCTCGCAGAGAACTGAGTTCGCAGAATTCCTATCGGTCGCCTTGCCCCCCCCCGCGTACTGCACGGTGAGATGCGTGGCGCACTCGGTCCAAGCCCGCTTATAACGCGAACTGGGGGACGGAAAGCGGAGAGCGGGCGAGATGGAAATGTCGAGTCCAGAGGGGTGATCGGGGGGTATATGGTAGCTGAAAATGAGGGTCGCTATAATAATCGACGTGTTGAATAGGCTAGCGTGTGGGCTGGAAATAATTGAGGGGCCCAACGGTGTAAGGCGCACAAAGACTCTTGAAACTTGGAATATGATGCGAGGGTTGGACGCAAGGTGAGATATTGCATCGGAGAACGTGGGAGAACGTGGAGAAGCCGATTCCCTTCCGCCTTGTCAGTTGATCTCGGGGATAAGAGACTCGATAAGGATGCGGGGGTGCACTGCCTCTTCGATTTTGATACGATTTTGATACTACGGTGTATATGCAACACGTTCAGGTCCAAAGTTGATACATACAAAATTACTGTGGCAGGGATTTGAGGACTGCCCATCGGCTGAGTCCGGAGCCGATGGGGTTCGTCTACATTGCTCCATCGTGCGATACGGAGTAGCCGTTCACGATATACAACATATATACTTCAAGTGGCTTAAGCATGTGAGGTAATACTTAAAAATGTTAAAGTCCTCCCTCGATTTTACAGCTTACATCATATCGAGCCGTGCATATGTAAATAATGATGCAGGGAGCGACGCACTGCAGATCCAACCCGGTCAAGCCCGGTGACCTGCGCTTGGATCCTGTTGGGCACGGCTTGGGCTGGAAAGCCTACTAGGGGGAGGCATTGACCTGTGAGAGGACCTGGTGGCAGAGATTATCTCATAGCATATGTTGGATTGACAGGGCTCATCACACCATGTTAGGATGGGATTGTATTCACCAAAATAGGGGTAATGCCCCCCAAATTCACTGTACAGACCTCAAAATAAGGGAAAAAAAAGAAACGGAAAAAAAGCAAAAAGGGGAAAAATTGAATCAAGATATGAGCGCACGTGAAAGAAGTCAACTCGTCAGTCATGCAATGCCGTAAAGCCCGCTCTGAACTGTATTATAAGAATGGTTGGAACGCCGGAAGGTATGTAAATGGTACAATACATCGCATCGAGACCAGATGCATCCGGAAGAAAATATCGATAAAAAGAATAAAAGATCCGGCATGAACAGAAAAAACAAGCGCTATCGCTTTCGTTAATAGTGGGAATATGTCTCGTAGTGTGACGGATAGGGATCCGTCGAAGCGTGGGGCTGTGACCAGACGCTGCGTAGGCGGCGTTCTAGCGAGGAGGTTAGAATGGATCTGTACGTTGTAGATCGAATATATGAGCTCAAAGCTTACCTTTTTCAAAATCACGCCACCTCTTCATCGTAATCTTCGTGCTGTCGAACTCGCCCTCGGCATCACCGTGGCCCTTGTCCTTTTCGCCAGAAGTCTTGCGAGTATCGCCCCAACTGAAGTCATCGAACTTCCAGAATGCGTACATCGGCAGAACGAAGTTCCAAACCGGAAGCGAAATCAAGTAAATCAGCATCCAGAGCACATAGACGAGTTTGTGTGCAGTGACCACAATCAAAACACCGGGCAGACCCAGAATCAGACCGAGCAGGACCAGGGGAATGACTTGGACGGGCTGGTTGACGATGGAGGAGATGACAACGTAGATTGTGAACGAGATGGCGGCGGGTAGAACCAACGTGCCAACAAGCTCGATGAAGATAACGAACTGCATGCTGAAGCAGAAGGTTCCACACAGGTCGCGGACAAGGACGAGTTCGAACAGGTTATGAACTGTACTGTTAATCCAGCGACGGCGCTGGGAGAGCAAGACCATGAATGCATCGGGGACGACGGTTTTGCAGACTGCTTGCGGGACGAAGATCTGCTTGCGTTTCGGGAACGTTTTGAGCATGAGAGTCGTCAGGTAACGATCCTCGCCGAGGAGAAGCAGATTCTTCTTGTGAAGGGTGTCGACGACATTTTCGGAGTAGTGCTCGACGATGTCGGGGTTCGCAAGAATGGGAACCCAGTAGTTCTGGCCACCCTTGGGCGCTTTGATTCGGTACATGGTGAAACATCCCGGCAGACAGGTTACACCACCGAAGATGGATTCGAACGCTTTGGCTTGGTGGTGAGAGATGAAATATCTGTCATACGATTAGTGACTATGCTGGTTACACTGCTCACGGTAATCACTTACTCGAAGACCTGAATCATCGTTACCCAGCTATCGGTCTTGTTGGCGATCTTGGTTTCTCCGCAGAGACCCATGATTTCTGGGTCCTTCACCATGGCCGAGACCATGTGGGTCAAGCTGTCAGGGAAGACCTTGGTGTCGGCATCAACCATGAGAACAATTTCGTAAAAGTCTGGCGGGATTCCTGTAACGTTCCACATGCCATTGAACATTTCGAATTCAAGTTCAGTCATGCGCTCATCGAACATAACCTTTTGAAGGAAGGACATGAGAATGATCTGGCTGTCTCGCTTGCCTCGGTTACCAGGCTTTGACTGGGTCGATTCCTCGGGTGTTCCACATTTGACAATGACCATCATGGGCACACGCTGTTGCTTGTCCAGTGGGATGATCGAAGTCTCGCCGTAATCGTAGAATCCAGTGTAAACCTTGGCCATGTTGTGTCGCTTAGAACCAGTAGCCACAGCCACGTAGGAGTAGGGCTGGACCTCATCGATGGGGACTACAGGGTCCTTGAGCATACCCAGTACGATATCAGGGGTTGAAAACTCTTCTCCTTTACCCTTGATAATACCATCACAGATGACAAGGATCGTCTTATGACTGTTTGGGTAGTCCGTCATAGCAAGGGAATCCAGCGTCGACCGAATACCCTCTTCACCTTCAGAATAGCAAGTGACCAGGCAAAGACCATGAGCCAGAGGGTAGCCAAATGGTTGCCATTCAGGCGGGGGCTGGGGAACAACGGCCTCGTGAATGAAACCAGCAGGGCCTGGACCCTCATAGTCCGTCATCAACGTCGAATAACCTGGGTCTTGCTCTTGCCCCGGGTGAACCAAGCTGGTCCGACTAGCGACCGGGTTATTTCGAGAATGATCAGCGCTCAAGGTACCGCCACTACCATTGTGGCTCAACTTGTACATTGTATCCGGGTTCGCAGTGGGCATGAGGCGAGAGGTCGAGTTTTGGCTGGCCATAGTCACAAACATCGGCTTTTGCCTGCTCCCAGTGCTATTGCTCACATTGTATGGGCTCGAGAAACGGGACGTGGTAGGCAGGAAACTAGCGCGCTTGCTGACACGGTCAGGGACGATGGGTTCGGTGATTCGAGGAGCGGGGCGGTAGATGTCATTCGACCAGTCTTCAATCTGTTGATTGCGAGTCCTGGCGTCAGAAGCCATACTCGTGCTCTGGGCAGCGAACCTGGGTGCCAAGAACCATTGGAACAGAAGGGCGAAGCCGAACTTGACACCCACGATGGAGAGAATGAAGATCAGGGCCACGTAAAGAACGACTTTCGACGCGATACAGCCAACGGTATCAGTGTCAATGCTGCCGACTTTGATGATCTGCGCCAAGCACTTGCCAATCTTCTTTTCCTCCCCACTTTGGAAGTAGTAAGTGAGATCGACACCACGAACATGAGGGTTCTTCCGGAGTTGGTCAAATTGCGCAGGATAGGACACCTGGCTGTTGTTGAACCAGGCGAGGAGGTCAAGGTCAAGCACATTTCCAGAATAGATCGCTAGATTTCGGCTCTTATTCCTCGTATCCTCCCATGTATAATACACATCTCCATCACTTCGCAGCGAGTAGAAAGGTTCACGAGCGCGGCTGCTAGTGTGGCAAGCCCAGCCCGTGTAGTACTCAGTAGTTAAATTTGGCGTTGACGACCCATCCTGGTTGAAGGCTGTGCAGGGAAAGTACCATCCCACATCCCCATCGGCGTTGGTAGGAACACCACCATCAGGCCGAGCGGTGATCAATCCCTTGCATGCACCATTGACTTGTTGGAACATGAAGCTACCGTCCTGTCCACCATACTTGTGCGGTAGATCATAAATGACATCTGAATTATCGGGAATGCCAGCCACACCGGCATGCTTGGACCCGGCCAAGTTGTATGCCTTTCCGTGGAAGATCATGTAGTTGGAATTGACTTTGTTACCCTTCAACCGAACCGGGGGTGAACTGCAAACCGTCGCAGTAAAACCGAATGTCAAAAACCCGACGAAGGCGGCGATCATCAAAATAATGCTGATTAGGCCGATCTTCTCTCGCCAAGCACTGCGCTGCTCTTTCTCCGGCATGCCAAACCATTTCAATACAAAGTCCGGAATAAAGAAGGTGATCACAGCACAATATGTAGGCCACACCTCGGGCGGGCCACTGGGTTCAATAGCCCTCCGTCTTCTTTCGCCAGCACCCTTCGATGACCGTCGCGAGCCTCTCTTCTTTTTCTTCGAGCGATGCCTGCTGGGAACCCGCTCCATGGGCTTATTGACATTACCCCGCGCTCCGTACAGACCCTCCTTGCTCTTCATATCCATGCTGCGGGAGCTGTTGGTCTCGGCTTCGCCATCTTTGTGATCTAACAATGGGTCGTTTCCAGTCGCCGATGGATAGGTGGGCATATGGTGCGATCGCTGACGGTAGTGATAATTGGGTTGGTCGCGGTCATCTCGCCGACGCTCTGGTTTAACCATGCTCTTCTTGCGTCTCGCATCGCCGCCCCGCTCCATGCGCTCTTCATCTGTATCGGCTCTTCGATGGCTGTGGGAATGTCGCCGACGGTGTCGATGCGAGGGGGAAGTGGGGTCATCACTGTAGGTTCCCGAGTCGATATCGCGGCGACGGCGCCGAGATGGTTCACGAAATGCGCGGGCTTCTTCGCGCCGAGGCGAGGGCTTGCCTGGCCTCTGCGGCAAAGACATCTCGCTGCTATCAATGCCCCCCATATTAGCTCACCTGACCTACAACCTCATAGGACCTTGCTCATCTTGATTTTTGCGGCGGTCGCTCTCACCTTGATTATCTTCCAATCCTGCACCGCAGGTTGGATCGAGAAAGATTCAATAATTGGATCTGCAGTTTGCCGACTGAAACATGTCAAATGCGCTGACCCGGTCTCTCCTGGAGAATGCAGACTAGTGTCTCGCTCCCAATCCACGCCTCAATGTTCCAGTCTCTCTATTGACCAGCAAGTAGAGTGCGTTGTGGTTTGCAAAGCGAAAACACGATCCGGTCGCTGTGCAACGAGTGCCCCGTGGGTGCTTGAGTGGAGCAGGGTAAATAAAGTCCCACCCGAAACGTCATGCAAGAAATCGAATGATCACCCCGAAACACAAAAACGAAGGTAAAGTGATCGTAACGAATGTGTTTACAGAGTCATGAAGGGAAAAAGGGAAAAGGAACAAAGACCCTGCGCCTGGGACACGGGACTTTCGCCTCAGATGGGGTTAGCTTGTTTTACTCCAAAGTACCATCTTTATGACTCTCAGTACGGAGGACATCTAAATAAATACAAAGTAATCTATTTTTCTTTGTCGCTAGGGGCAATACCCCTACCAATCACATCGGTCAGGCCAATCAACACACGGTTTACCCCCAAATTGCCGAATGACACCTGTTCTGTATGGCGAGACCGTTGTCAGAGGGGTACACCAGCCGAGGGCGTCTCTATTTTTTCCTGGTCACGGGGTCATTTCTATTCTCGTTGATGGGGAAGCTGCTAGACTGGTTTGTGCTTAGGTCCCAGGCTTAGTGGTCCTTAGTTCCCGCTAAATAAATGCCACGCGCAACCCCAATTGCCACGGGCCACTCACTCCGAGATGTATCGTGGAGCATGTCTGCTCAAACAGCTCATACGTACATATCGGTTGTCAATAGTGCAATAGCTTTGACACGTTAGCACGAGAGAGTAGGATGATCATTTTCCTAGCCCTATGGCAAACTTTGGCAGAGAATACCGAAGAGAAGACCGCTGTGTGATACGTCTGGAATGTGACCTCTTATCTTAGGTAGAAGGTGCTCCAGCATATTGCCCCGATCAATATTGAATGCTCAGAGTCGGTGTGGATGATCTAGATTTTTCGTTGTAAGCCAGGGTATGATAATCGAAAGGCAATGCACGCCATACATGTGCAAACTCTTGACAAACACTATCTTAGGATGTGGCGGGCGGATATTGTGCTACCTGTCGAGCTTCTAGTTAGCACCGAAGAAATTGCACGGAGTACAATGGATCAAAAATGAATCGGCAGGGATAATGTTAGCGAAATTCTACCGTGGGATATATGGCCGAACACCAGTGTATCAAACCCCAAACAACGCAGGTGACAATGATCGACCACTGGCGGCTGATCATCGCAGGAATCCCCAGAATCTAGGACATGGTTCCATGCATAACCAATGCATTCCGAATTGGATGCCAGTTATCCCAACGGCGTTGCGATGAGACCAATCATGCCACCGAGGAAAAGGAACGTATGACGTCTCATGGCCGATTCTCCCCTTTCGCATGACGATTCGATATGATTCCAATTTCCAATTCAGAAATCGACTTCACCGCGGATCTGCTAGGAATAGTGCGGATCTTGGGGGGCTCTCGACGGTGGAGTCCGGAATCCTTGTCGGGCCACGTTCTTCGGCTCTTACTGGAATGCTGACCGTAGCTTGGTAGGCGATTATCGGGACTGTCAGCATCAAAGTACTTTGTACAGTTCACTTCCCAGGTTCCTTTTACTGGAATGCGCAGGGCACCTTGTACTATCCAGACTACGGAGTCCCCGTCGCGGGCTTGTCATACGAGTCTGAGATGAGCCCAAGTCGACAGACACCTGTCGGTTCCTTTAGTCTGTGCATTGACGGTGTGGTTGTCTATTCAGCTGTATGCATGCGTCGGCGCAAGGAGTATGGAATTGATCGGACCGTGCGAGAGATTTTCCCCAGTGCCCAAGAATCATGGAATCAAGGTACGATGTGCCCGGACGGATTACGGCAAAATCCATTGGCGGCTGCTTTCTCCTTTTTTCCCGTTCGGCATAGGCTATATCTAACTAGAACCAGGGTTGGGCAATATATCGTTAATCTCGGTTGCGCTTGGCTCAAGCCCCGGTTTCGAACAAGGAGCCATTTCGGGGTACGGAGTACTGGGATTCTGACAATTGACCTGCACTACGGTTTCTTATAAAGATCTAGGCACGAGATCGGAGGCTCTAGGAGCCGTTCAGATAGGCTTCCATTGATACGGGGTACTTGGGTACTTGAGGAGGCTCCTTCCACTCGTACGGAGTACTTCGTCTAACTACTTCCCTGTTGCCACGCACGGGGCCTCGGAGATGTCGGACTCTAAATATGCGCCTAATACACAATGCACTTAGAGTTATGCCCCAGTGTGCCGTCTCCAAGAGAGAAGTGAGATTGCGTATTCACATCAGAAAGAAAGTGCAGGTCCTGGGCATCGATGTCTTATGCGCTCACTGGGATTATTCTTAGCAAGACTATATGGCACATATAGCATATATGGCATGTCTCGGAAGCGCTGTTCGGTCTCCGCACCAACGCACCAAAAGAAGTGGAGATGTCAGACCTAGTGGGACTCTCTACAATTCTTATAGGCATCCTCCATTATTGGGTTGGGCTTTGGGTGATACGAGAGGTGTGCAGACCATAATAATAGATCTCTCTACATCCCCACTCGACGCCATCTGATTTGTCTGAATTGGGGCAAAAAAAAAGAATAGCCATACAAAAAGAATAGCTATTAAACACTAAAAGAACTAAAAGAAGAAGAAAAAGAAAGTACTATTTGAAAGGAGCTAGCGACGATTGTAAGTGGGACCCTCATTCTAACTAGGACTGTCTTTGAAACTGTTCTCCTGCCCCTCGCTTCATCTCTTAATAGTCTCTCGCTTTCCCCAACTTCATTCTAGTATGTATTGTGACCGGTTTGTTTGACAGTTGTCTCATGCTTAATAGCGTCCCGTGTGGTCCACTCTTTGAACGGGGCCCCAATTCGACCCTCGCTTTTCTCCAGATCTGGACTCGACTACCCCATCCGAGCGCTGTGCATCGCTGGATGGATCGTGCCCCTTCGCTCGCTATTGAATTACTGTTTTCTCCTTCGCGCACAACCTGAGATACTTCACCATGGCCAGTCCTGCCCCGGTATTCCGTCAGGCGCTGCCTTCTCCCCCGCCAGCTTACCTCCGATCAACACCCCCATTCACCCCATCGCACGAAACAACACCTCGGACCATCCCGAACCGTCCTCAGAGCTTGCATCTCAGCCGCAAACCCCTCCCCCCTGCATCGCAATCCGAAACCTCGCCAGCGATTCAAAATTCGCCGCGCTCACCAGGCAGAATTGAGTATGGCACAGAAACTCCGCCGACCTCGACAGCCCGTCCTGAAGGCGCATACAGTGGGCCCACGACGCCGCAATTGGAGCTCTCTGAGTTCGCAGACATATCGCTCGATGGGCCCGTGCAACCACCCCAGCAGAGCTGGAATCCTGCCTACCCGCCGCGACGAGACTCGATACAGGCTACATACCACACGCGCACACATTCATACGGCCATACTCCAGCGAGCAGTGGATCGTGGTCGGTGGTAGAACCGCTGAAAGACGAGAGACGCGACCCAAAAAAGAGCGGTTCCACCTTAGAGCACGGAGAGAGTTACAATAGCTCTTCGCGAGGAAGCTTAGATAGCGCGGCGCAGGCGTCGGACGGCTATGAGCCTCTGGCATATCACCACCAACAGTCGGCCGGAAAACTGGCTGGTCAACAGGCGCCCAATGCCGGGCACAACCCCTCTGCCTCGACGGATAAGCTGGCCGTTCGACGATCAACACTTGCGCGTCCCCTATCGGCATATTCATCGACTTCCGATCTGGGAGGCCAAGCTCACCGACGAAACCTATCTGCGTCACCATATCTTCATGCGCGATCCTCTTCTCGGAACTCATCCGGAACCCCCGAGAATCGGTCTTCTTCATTCTTAAATTTGCTCAACACATCCTACCCCCAGCCGGGTCCATCGGCGCAATTCGACAACTCGCGTCTGAAGGCCGCAGTTGGAAACAATGCTTCCCTACTCAGCCACAAAGAAACATTCGAGATGTATCTGGCGAATGTAAAGAAGACCGACGAGCCAACAGTGCTGTACGAATTCGCTGTCTTCATGATCAACTCAATGCGCGAGATGCCAGCGGTGGACCTTGAAGATTCAAGCCCGATAACGCGCGCCCGTCTCCTCCGCGAATCAAAGGCTATTCTGTCACGCCTTGCGGATCGCAGCTACCCCTTCGCACAGTATTACCTAGGCGATGGATACGCGTCAGGCCTGTTCAATAAAGGCGTTGAAGACCACGACCGGTCATTCCCGCTGTTCCTGGCAGCCAGCAAACACGGTCACGTTGAGGCGTGCTATCGCACGGCGCTTTGCTATGAGTTCGGCTGGGGTACTCGCGCTGATGGCGGCCGCGCGGTCCAATTCTACCGCCAGGCTGCGTCGAAGAACCACCCCGGTGCCATGATGCGTATGGCCAATGCTTGTCTCGCAGGCGATATGGGTCTCGGCAAGCGGTACCGCGAGGGGATCAAGTGGCTGAAGCGCGCGACCGAGTCCGCGGACACGCAGTACAACTCCGGCCCTTATGAGCTTGGTGTGCTGCATGAGAAGGGTTTCGGAGATGATGTCTTCCCAGATGCCACCTACGCTGCACAGTTGTTCACCAAATCTGCGGAATTGGGCCATGCCGAGGCTTGCTATCGTCTCGGCGATGCGTATGAGCACGGGAAGCTGAATTGCCCCCGTGATCCCGCCCTCAGCATCCACTTCTACACCAGTGCAGCGCAGAAAGGCCATCCGGTCGCCATGATGGCGCTTTGTGCGTGGTATCTGGTTGGTGCGGAGCCTGTGCTCGAAAAAGATGAACATGAGGCGTATGAGTGGGCACTTCGTGCTGCAAATCTCGGCCTTGCCAAGGCTGAGTATGCTGTTGGCTACTTCACTGAAATGGGTATTGGCTGCCGCCGTGATCCCCTCGAGTCGAATGTCTGGTATGTCAAGGCCGCTGACCAAGGCGATGAGCGGGCCAAGCACCGAATTGCTACAATCCGGGCCGCGGCAGGTGGTTCACATCCCATGCAAGCTGCGCGCAATGGAGCGACTCGTAATGGCCGACTGAGAAAATCCGACCGCAAGGACCAGAATCCAACTCAAGGGCAAGGTGAGTGATAACAAATACTTTCGTCTCTCGCATTTTGTGCTCTGAAACTAACTAAACGGATCAGAAACGGAAGCCGACAAGCCCAAACAGAAGCGCTTTGTTATTTTCTAGTCCCCCAACTCATTATTTATGACCTGATTTGTTTCCACGATCTAAGGGTTGCATACTTGCATCTCCATCCAGCCTGGTCTTAATTAAACCCAACTGCAACTTCATCAGCGCCAATCATGAGGCCAGGCTACGACGTTAATATATAATCCCCTCTCACCCTCTGCATCCACCCCCGCGCAGCCAACGCGAGCGTGACCCTATCATTTACCAGCGATCTGATTCTTCTACAATGTCCATCTGAAATTCCCGCGCCATCTTTCTGCACTTCAACCCTTCTATACCACCGTCCTTTCGCCCATCTTCCATCCCATCCTAGTCATATGTGGATCCCTTCTGATTGTCCGTCTTAGCAATCTTTCCTTTACGTTCTGCTAGTTTCACAACGGTCTTTGCTCCTTCGTTCTCGGCGGTATTGTACAATGCCATATGATTCTGTAAGTGGGGTTTTTGCGCGTTATTTCTGTCGTATTATGGGTGCTCTCGTGGTTTCTTTCACTTATTTGTCTTCCAAGTTTCGTTTTCTCATGCTCGCAGTATCTATCTTTGCATATTTTAGTGTCGTTGCTCTTATTTTGTTCCCGTTTGTTGCAGAATATACGATCACGTGATGGCTCTCAAAATATCATTTATGGACAATGTCTTATTCTTTTGACTTTTTATTATAAGCTTGTAGGTTGTCTATTCTTTAGACTCGGCTGTGATTGTTTGGTGAGATCTTATTTTGAGGTGATGTTGAGGCATCCGAAGTAGATGTGGTTCAGGCGCCAAGCGTAGCGGGCAGCTCATTGACATATCACGGTGTCAAGATATACATACGCCTCAATACATCAAAGGCAAAAAGCAAGTCTATATAAACCATTGACCTCACCTGATCCTTCCAAAGAGGGATGCAGAACGTACCTTCCCTATATATATCCATTTATAAAGAGAAGGGGGCCTTCCATGTTATGAAAGTTGCCAACACCTCATCGCGGCTTCCTCCACTCTTTCTTTCTTCACCACTCCACCTCACTTCACTTCTTCCTCCTCACCCCCATCAACCCCTCAATCTTTTCCGTATCTCCTCGATCAAAAAGACAGAAGAGGTCAATTCCCCATCCTACGGGACCTGACTACACAGAGGGAATCGGAATTGCACCTATCGTCGACCCATCAACGGGCCGGTCCAAACGGGGTTTCCAACTGTCAGAAAGCAACAATGTGTCTCATTGAGCAGGTCCCTGTAATAAACGTGACCACCTGCCGATGGCAATAACCATGACCGGCAAAAGTGTATTCCACATCAGGATTCATAGGTACCTATGTACCCACTTTTGGTGACATCCTTAGACCCATGGTTCGTGTAAAGCGTCATTTGTCTTAATCCTAGTCTAATTCACATGCGATTAGATATTATTCCCATATCATATTCGGTCCAGAGACTCATTATCATCAAGAAACAAGACTATCTTCACCCAAGTGGTTCCGGTACCTGGGCAGAGAATGTGACACACGGAATTTGAAATTTGGTCAACGTCCTATGACGCTCTATCCCAGTGATCCTATTCCATAGGGAGTGGAGTCTGGCAATCGATTAGCCAGAAAACATTCAGTTTGCTCCGTGGAAAGATCGATCACCCAACTCTAAGCGTGCGTTTCGGCAAAACGAAGCAAGAACTGAAACTGAGCAGGTTAGAATCTCTAAAGAGCTTCTTTATCGGGCTAAGCAGAAAACAACCCGAAAATTATCAGGTACTCCTACCTGTTGACTATTTGGAGTTGTGAATTTGGTTCAAGAATGGAGCATCGTCTTCGCTGAGCTTTTCAACAGCGCACACCATGCGCTGCCTGCTTTCCGGCTGTTACCAGTCATAAGTGGTCAACTCCTAACTTTTCCTCATGAGGTCTCGGAAGATGAACAGACGAAATCTGTGATTGGGGGGCTAGTCTCAATTGAGGTCACGCATATTCTGTCTTGGGCTTCTGCGTGCCCTGGCATGAGCTGTGCGCCATACTCATAATCAAAATGAAAAGTTGGCAATCCACTTGGGATTTTGGCGCTATTACTGCAAAAGAGAATAGTGGTTCGAAAACTGGTATGGCATATTTCTTCTCCGTTTACCATTGTAAACCACACACTAACATAATCACTCTGGAGCAGGACAAATCTTTCAAATAAATCAAAATCCAGTCTCTCGTCCAACTATCATAGAGGACTACTGGTATCACCGGGATTTGCTTGGCCGGTTGATACAACAAGGCTATTTCCTCCACGAGTCTGCCCATCTTGCTACTTTTTTGGGGCCCCTACATTCAATTGTACATCCAATTGGAGTAGCTGACCCCCGAATCCTGGGTTGGGTTTTGGATGAGAAAGCTGATTGTCTTCTGTCCCCTCATTGTCTGGGTCATTGACCAGAAAACATCCTAGAAGGAAATGGTGTGGCGCGTTGGGAATATGGACCACATGGACCGCTTTATCATATTGCAGGCATGAGACCGGCCACTCTTGCTTCGTGCTAACACCGATTTCCCTGCTTCTCTTCTTCTTTGGGCAAACTTTGGCCAAAACTCTGGGCGCGACCCATCTTATGTACGGCCCACAGCTCATAGAGCTAGTGAGTGCAACTCCTTTTCCCGATACTTGAAGTCCATATCCCAATTTATTGACGGACTCGAATCATGGTGTCTATATCTGGATATCTTGAGCGGACAGAAATCAGTGATTTGATAGCCATGCTGGGTTAATCAATCAAACTCGACAAGCTCACAACTGTGTTATAAGCGCATCATCTTCTACCAAGATGTGTTGCTTTGCGCAGAAGAGCTGACAATATTCACTCTTTCATCATAGTGACGGTGGAACATCACCTAAATGAAGCTGAAGGAGGTATACCCGACAGAAAAATTGGCAGAAAAGATGTTCAAAGCTCTTATTTCGTCAAGCCCAGCGTCTTTCAATTTCCCCCATACGGTCACACGATTTACCTTATATTGACGTGAGATTGGATTGGCCTTGAACAAATCTACCCAGCCCATTCAATGTATCACTATCAACAGGCACGCCTCTGATTGGTGATACTCAGAAAAGATCTCAACCATCAAACTCCGGATATTAGCAAGAGATCGCAGTACCTCTAACATCCGAGATCCATAGAATGCGTTCGATGTGAGAAAAAGGTTGCTAGAGACCCGTGGACACAAACTCCTCACAGAGAAAGGATGCGCCACAGGTTTCAGAAAATTGACACAGCACACACTCCGGATCATACCGAAGCACCAGCCAGTGCCATAGATATGCCATCAAGAAGCATATCTCTTGGCAGTCTGTGTCGTTGAGACAAAAGGCCCAGGTGTCGGCGAAAAGAAAACGCCCAGAAATGGGAGATATTGGGTGTCAAACCACATTGCTTGGTATTCATATCTTGGCACAATGTCAGAATGATAGAGCTTCACAGAAAGGAGCCTTGTGCAAACCAGCTCTTGATGATACCATGCTCTTGTGTTGAGAGCTGCAGCTGGCGCTTCGAAGACCCGTGGAAATACCTTCTTCCATTGGACTGGAATGCAGATGTGCCTCATTCCTCAATTTTGACATGGTGGTATTCATACCTACCCGTTGAAATTGAGAATTATCCGAGACCCACGCTCGATCAAAGCAAACGGCGGTTCTTGTTGCGCAATATCGGATCTATTCCTGATAAGCAGCTGTGGGCTGGCTACTCCACTCGAGCAATTTATGATATGGAAATGTGTCTGCACAGGATACTACATGTGGCGCAAAGCAATATTACGTCCTGAATATCAAATGTTCTCGTTTTAAACTCCTGCACCCACAGAAGAATGATTTCATTGCATGGGGTATTGTCGAAAAAGGCCAAACATAATTGGCTGTTTGGGTGGCTATATACCAACAACCCTTACTTCCATCCCTGGAACTCATCTTCTGCTGGCACGAGGGAAGAGCCTAATGCAAAATGACCAAATGAATAAGATTACCATCGGGCCTGTCATAGCCTGTCGAGGACGTGATATGGAATATAGAGCTTATGCTCAGAGAAGTCATAAGTCTCCAACTGTCCACTATCTGCGAGAGAAAACAAATCTCTTCGTCGGAACCCGATAATCTCATTTCATCATCGTGCTCAACGACAAAGTTCGTGAGCTCTATTGGTGGTTGTATCAGAGTCAGAGTCACGAATGGCCGTCTGATAAATGTGAAAGCTCCCAAGCGCCCATCACAATATTAGGGCCATCGGCTATTGAGGAGGGTACTGCTGGGTCCTCTACCGGCCGTTAGATTTTAGACTGGCTCACCAAAAGTCAAGGTTGCTCGAAAGGCATGAAGGCTAACCATCTGCTTCATGTCGACGTGTTCGAGCAGGCTTCGAGCATGACTCTGACTCATCTCGGCCTCATACAATCCGGAGTCCATGTTGCGCAGTCACCAATCATGGCTTCAAATTAGAGCCTGAGTGTATTTCGCCAAAAAGGCACAAGTGGTTTTTTAACCAACCAACGCCGCCGCACACCGGCCACTATATACTCAAACTAAATAAACATGAGGCACAGGCCTTTTACGAAAAGCGAGAATGGTATGCCTGCCATGAAGAAGCAGGCATTTCCAAAAATGGAGCCTGGGGTGTGCGGACATTTAAATGTTGACACCGCTCTCTACATTACGCCAAAATGTGCGTCTGCGATCAGTTGTCTATCACGAATAACAAGATCGGTTACTGCGCCTCTGGCTTATAGCGTTGGAAAGCTTCTCCTTTGTCACAAAGAACAGCGCCGCTGAAAAAATACAGATACTTGCGATCTCGGATGCAGATATGCTGCAAAACTTGGTGACTGTCGTTGCTTGGGTTATAGCCAAGCAACACGTAAAAAAAGTAGGTTCACTTGATTGAACCAC
Source organism: Penicillium crystallinum (assembly GCA_027569675.1). Lineage (NCBI taxonomy): Eukaryota > Fungi > Ascomycota > Eurotiomycetes > Eurotiales > Aspergillaceae > Penicillium > Penicillium crystallinum. Next base: position 64,255 of record JAPDKR010000075.1, read on the forward strand.
ACATTGAGAATGGAGAGCAAAAGCAGTATAGCTCAGAAATCGGGGGCTCTTGCGGCTCGCTCCTAGCCGGAGATCATAGACCTGGTATCACTACGAGGCTTGTGTTAAGCTTTCACAGCCCACCTCAATCAGCATCCACCATCATGTTTCCCTTCTTGCCTGCTCTCAATCACCATAATTCTTGGCCATGCCAGCGTCTACTAAATAAGCGAGCCCGCCAATCATCGAACTAGGTAGATCCTGTCCATCGTCAGCAACATGGAATTACGTGACGAAATCCGGTTTCGTCTAACTGCCATCTTTCGGTTCTGGAGCTGCAAACCATCCAACCATTGCGAGATATCTGATTCGAATCATGAACAAGATGAGAGTGACGATGGAAAAGCCCAAGTAATGGCCCTGCATTGGGTGCTATCAAAGGATATTTTCAACCATCAACCCTCAAGATCTACTCTGGTAACTCACCAAATACCACTTGATCTTGCTAGTCCAGTGGCTCGTCTTCACGAAGACGACAATGGTCCAATTGAGCCACTCATATTTGTATACTTGATACCGAATATGCTTTCTGGAATTCGAATGGGCCATTTGCAATGACGATGAGATACCTGTCGCCGACAATCCTGGATCAAAACAGCCAGGTGCGGCATGGGGTCATGATGGGCCCGCTCGGCTACCCAAGGAAAACTACAGTTGTGCTGGGCACCGCGAGTTACTTGCCCTTTTGATGAGAGACACGAACGGAGAATGAGATGCCTTTGCGACTAGTGGACTTACCTAGCCGCTCAAATGGAGCTGATGGACAACCCGAAATTGAGCTACCATGAACAGAATCACAAGGACACGTTTTGTTTTTAGAATACCACATCTCTTGATTGTACCCTGCTCTTCAGACTATATCATTTTCGAGGAAAGGTAACTCATTCTTTTGGTAGCTAGCTTAGACAAATTTCATGTCTTTCCTCCCACTCTTTTGAAATCAAAACCTCAGGTACCTCTAGTTGAACTACCTCCTTCAAATTGTATGGTTGTTTGATCCGATAATTTGGAATATCGATACTGGAAGAAGCCGTGCATTGAGTTTTCTTCAACTGAGAATTCCACGGTTGGGATACTCTCCCGCCCTGGCATAGCGGGAAGTTTAGATAAGCTTAATGCTGCAGCGGAACGAGATATGACAAATTCTGATGATTGCAATGTTTATTCTAGTCATGTCGATCCAATTGAATTATCAACTTCAGTCTTTGATCATCCTTGCTGGCTGGGAGTAGTCAAATTGTCGCAGTTAGTGGGGGTTCCCCGCCGGATGATCTTTGCCCGACGCTGATCAGTAATCAGGAGGCTTAAAACAAACTACCAAGCTCGGTCTCACGATAATTCTCTCAACTATTCAACTATGAGTGTCCACGTAGTCTCGAAGGTGGATAACCACCAGCATGCAAGCTTCAATGTTGACGTCGCCCCTGGCGATCTGGCAGCGTCGTCAGTAAGAATCCGCACGCAGTTGGTGGGCCTCACCTCAAACAATCTGACTTATGCCCTAATGGGTGGATTTTTGAAATGGTATGCCCTCAAAATATTCATAGAATGCACATACCTCTCATTCAAAGACCTGAAAAACTCATCGAATCAATATTTCACAGGTGGGACGCATACCCAGTCTCTAAAGACTATCCCGCCCCATACAACGACAAATCAGCCTGGGGCATCGTCCCAGCATGGGGCTATGCAACCGTAGAACAAAGCACAATCCCCTCTCTGCCCGCCGGAACTCTCCTCTGGGGCTTCTATCCCACAACGAGCACACCAACAGACCTCAAACTCAAACCCAGCTCACCAGCAAACGACTGGATCGAAACCAGCGATCATCGCCAGACCCTAATGCCCCTGTACAACCGCTACACAGTAACCCCAACCACAACCCTAATCTCGGAACTACTCTCGTCGAACCTCCCAGACTCCGCAAAAGACGAACTAGACCGAATGGCCTGGACCGCTCTCTTCATCGGCGGTGTCGCCGGCTTCGTTTTGAGCGAGTATGTCTTCTCGTCTAACCCTGCTATCAAACCTATTCACCCACTGGGCGATCAGACGGGGTTGCAGTGGACCCAGTCGGACGGGGACTTGTCATCCGCCGTCGTTGTCAACCTGGCTGCGTCGACGAAGACGGCCCGTGTTTTCTCGTACTACCTCGAGCGAAAACCGAGGGCGCCTCTGGGTTTGTTGCAGGTGACGTCGTCTGTGGAACGTCTTGTGGAGGCGGATCGGAATCTGGGCGGTTCTGTGCCGTCGAAGGTGGTGAGTTATGGGGATGTTGGATCTCGGGAGGCGGCGGAGTGGTTGGCTGCTCGGAAGGCGGAGAAGATTGTTGTTGTTGACTTTGGGGGGAGGATGGGTGCTCTTGATGATTTGCTTGCTTTGATTAAGGGTCGTGAGGAGTTGCAATCTTGTAAGGTTGTTATTGTCAAGGTTGGGAATGAGCAGAAGGTTTACTCGACTGGGGAGTTGATTGCTGGAAGGGATGAGATTGTGAGGCTTGGGAAGGTTCAATATAATACTTCTGGTGTTCAGGATACGATACTTGAGAGTCGTGATGTGGGTGCTTACTTTGCGACGAGGGACGCACAGTGGGAGCAATGGTTGAATGAGCGATATTTGAGGGTGCCAGGAATGCAAATATTGTTTGGTCGTGGTGTTTCCGGTGCTGATGGTGTGGAAGGCGGTTGGGAAAGACTGTGCAATGGGCAAGTGGGAGCTGAAGAAGGACTGGTTTACAAGTTGCAGTAATTGGGTATTCATTAGTTTGAGAATAGTATAAAACAGAACGAATGCAAGAGAAGTTGTGACAAGCTCTGCGAGCAGTAGACCTTATTCCATTTTTGGGTCTGCAATTTAGTCATAACGACACACCATCAACGCCAGCGCATAGGGAAGTAAATGTAAAGTTTTCAGCTGCACGATATAGTTTCTTCATATCGCGGGGCAGGGTCCATGGCGCTGTGCTCACTCGAGGACCACGTAGAAGGAATCTCTGTTAGCATCAGATGCTCACACACAGCCTGTTGGGTAGTTGCCGCGACAATAAGGTCTGCGAAATGCTCGCTATACGCCGGAGGAGGATTGTGGATGTCTTGCATGCGTTCAAAGTTTTGCCCACAAATCGACGCATCCTCTCCAACCACGCTTGGTGTCATATGTATCTTGAAGGGCAAAGATTCTTTGACCTGATTGATGTTCAGCTGCATACTAACAGTGGGCGGGAGGATCATCCACATACCTTAGCTGTCACATGTCCTGCTCCATTCTCAAATTCCGCAGTGACCAGCACTTCATGGGTAATTTTGATGTATTTGGTCGCGATACTCTGTGAACAGGCATCAAGGCTCTGAGGCAGACAAACTGGCGCGCTAAACCGCCATTCAAGTTCCGAAGCATCATCTGCCTGCTCACCACCTCGAGAAAATTCGATGTTCTTGCTGAAGACAGTCTGACTGTGTGCCGCAGTGAGAAAGCGCACATTATGTCGCACTGATTCTGAAGCAGTTGCTTCCAACCGTGCAGTTTGTTTCTCAACCACTTCGATCGTAACAGACTTAGGTATGGCATCTTTCCTCAGTGATGCAAACCAGCATTCCACCGGGAATGTACAACCGAACGGAACATTCCGGTCGCTGATAGAGATGCCATACTGAATATCTTGGTTCGAATGAGCTTCAACAGTCTTGGAAATCTTTAGTCATGTGTCAATGAAATTCTCCGAAATGAACTGACCAGCGGACAATGCGGCCTTAAATAACTGGTCGCCAGATCGGAAACCTGGTAAATCCTAACGGGCTGTGACACTACGAAATCGCTTTTGAGACGTCGCTCGATCACGACATCAACGCGATATGTGTGATACTGGTGACCTACTCCGGCCACTGTTTCGAAGATCTTGTTGGGTATTGGGATATCGAACAAGAAGGCATGATCACCTGCTGGAATTCGAAACGCGTTGAGTGTTCTTGATGAGGCGAGTGATTGCTCTTGTTCGAAGGTGGTGACTTCTCGATTTTCGGATCCCATGATTCCTTCGAGGGGGCTGGGAGCTGTGTTAGGATCAAACTCATTGGATGCCAATATGGGAGTTCTCACATTGCCAATGTTCCCCGCAATTTCACTTTGATGCTCTTGATGGTGAAATCTTGCGTCAGGGATAGATTGAACCTCCCTGTTACGGACAAGGGATGCCGCTGTTCAGAGATGAAAATGCATGATTGATCGAGTCTAGAGAATATAAGTTAATATGGAAGAGTGAACAGAATGAAACACTCCTACCTCAACTCAGAGCTGGCAATGGGTGTGCGGAACATGATCGAAAATTAAATAATTATTCAAATGGATATTGATGAGTATAAGACTGGATATAATTGAACTGAGTCTTTTCAGAATTGTTGATAGTGAGATCAAGGTGCATTGTTTGTCTTTATAGTGTCGGCGCGACTATGCGGACATTCCTAAACGGGGTCGGGAAGCTCATTTCAAGGTCGGACTTCACTCATGCAGCTCCACCCCGCGGAAGGGAAGACCGACATTCTTGTGATGCTATCCACTATGTCACAAACAAGTTCTGAGGCCAGTTCCTGGTGTTTGTTGTCGGGTTTCCTAGGGGTGATCCTTGATCTATAACAGAGCATGTTCTACGATCATATGACTGCTCCCTTGGGACCTATTTAGGTACTTCTGGTCTCATGCTGGAATCTTAGGCTATTTGTACTTCAATGTTAATATTCGATAGTGAAGAAGCTCGAATGGAGCTGAATTAGACATTGTCGCTTGAACCTTGAGGCACATGACTAAATCCCACATCACAAGATGGAAATATATAACCAACATACCACTATCTACGTACACCATATGAAGCCTGCAGGAAATGTATATGTTAGTTATATTCAGACCGTACTTGCGACCTATCAACACTCTGCTCTTTTGCAATCCCCTTCAAACAAATGTGTCTTGATTAAACTCAAAGTCCGACATGTCAAGATCCACCAACCACTGATCATTCGCACAGCTTGGCAAACCAACATCCAAAAAGTTACCGAAAAAGGTATCAAAGCTCTCAATATCAGTGGCTGTCAGAGATGGCGTGCTTGCCTCTTCCAGACCAGAAGGTTTGTCTAATCCCAGATGATCAGGAAGGTGTGCGCTTTGATATCCAACTTCAATGCGTCTCCCCACATGCGCGTTGCCGACACCCATGTGCAGCTGTACACTATCAGTTGAAATGGCTGGATGTGGAGGTATATGGCTCGACTCAGGCCGAGAGTTTAGTCGGGTGATATCAATTTCTGGATCTGTGAAACGTTCCTGAGCTATGGTGGGTTGGATGTTGTTGAGCACTCGCTGGCCTAGACGGGTCATCACAGCAGCCGACCACCATGTACTACCAATGCTCTTCAGACATTGATGAAATAGGCGAATTTGGGAAATGGCTGTGTGGCGTGTACTTGGTAGTTTGCTTTCTCGTAGTTGTTTGTATGTGACCGAGAAGGCGAGGGAGATGGTGTAACCGACCATGGGAAGCGGCAGGAAAGTCCGAATCTCTTGGTTGCAGCTGAAGGATGCGATACTCAGTATTGAATGACCCTGTCGAATTCTCGATAGTCGTGGCTGTGAACGGCCTTGTAAACTACTGGAGTGTGTCGAGAGAATAATCACTGAATGATAAATGAGATCAAGTGATTCTATTGATTTAATAGTCAGCAAGTTTGCAATAGAAAAATGAAAGCTGCATACCAAGGAATTCAGAAGCCATGTCCCAGGCCTTGCTGGACTCCACTAACTCTTCAAAGCTGGGAAGGTCGATCTCACGGGAATCGGCATCTTTCATGATCGGCCGGTAACGTTTGATCACCTCCTCGAGCCTATCGGCGATTTGAAGCCAGACACGAAACGCAGGTTGAAACGTTGAAACAACGTCGCCCACCCTTTGGCCCATGTCTTCGTCGTGTATCATGATCGGTCTTCCACTCATAGCAGCGTTCCACCGGTCCAAGCTCCACAGGCACCAGAACAGCCCTTTGAACGATGTATCAGAGTGCTGGTCAGGTCTCATCAGATGTAACCCTATGGTATGCGCATGATGAATGGCCTGGGCTAGGTTTAAAGCACAATCTTCAGATCCTGCGGATCCCCATTCATGGAGGGACAAAAGCGCCAAGATCTGAATCGCGAGGAATTTGTTCTTGGTCCTTCTTGAAATACTTCGTATAACATCGGCATAGAGGATATTGCTGAATTTTTCGAACGGGTGTGGTTGTAACCGAGACCCAAGACATAGGAATCGCGTCGCATCCCGGTCCTTCGATGCAACGAGACATATCGTTTGCACGAGCCTCAGAGAAAGAGTACCCTCTTTATGCTCTCCTCGTACCTTTCCTTCATTGAAGAAGGGCAGTATGGGATGTATCCGTCGAAAATAAATATCTATCAAGGCCTCTTGGCACTCTTTTGGGGGTAGCATATCGGGATGAACATGACATTCCGATGCTTGTGGCGCATGTTCAAAAGATCCGTCTTGCTCAATTGATGTTTCTTCAGACGAGAACCATGCACCCACGTCGCCTTTTTGAAATCGACCTTTCTGCAATCTTGCCTCCTTCTGCTCTATGAGACTCGCCATGGGATTGGAGTCGCACGCAAACCGACGGGGCTCTTCTTCAGCTTCAGCAGCTACACCTGCATCTGTGGTACATAAATTTTTATCTCCATTTCCAACCGTGATATGAAGCGATGAGCCACATGTTCGCTCGCCACGAGGAGATGCAGATCTACTTCGAACCACTTCCTCCCGCCTTGAGGCCGGAGATGCGGGGCTTCGGCTACGTGTCAGATCAGAGATATCGGACAAAGGAGCTTCGTCGAGAGATTCCTGAGAGATGTTATGATAACATCGTTTCTGCCAAAGAATCAGCACGCACGAGTTCGATAGGGTTGTCGGAGCCGGACAGAAGATACCTTTTTGCGACGACAATCGCTACATGCCTTTTTTGCGTGAATCCTCTTGACATGTGCTCTATCGTGATTCACGATGAAAGTCAGCTCCATGGTGGATGTGTCCCGTGCGTGAAGCCTGTCTCGTTGACTTATTGCGGGGATCTTCCTTCTTGGGGGCGGGAACAGAATGTCGGAGCGGCAACCGTGTCTAAGCGGGTAGTCCGCTCACCATTCTCACCGCCGTTGAGACGAATTGACATTGGACGTGTTTCGAAGTCAGTCGGATAATGGAATTGAAGCAACGGAGATGTTTGTTTAGATAAGCTTTCTATGGTCTCTGTCATTCTAAGATGCACGAGCAGGCGTTTGGGGGATTTAGGCCGCATCACAGTAACATGCGAGTGAAGATTCAAGATGAGTCTATATTTCCCCCCAATTTACAAAGAAAGCGTGATTATAAGACTGATATATTCAGTCCATGGTTGTTGGCAAGTATTTGAAACAGGCTCTCCAACAGAAACTAAAATACGGAGATCTGAAGTACTTGATCACCCCGTCCATGGTGAATGTCTTGATACCGAGACTGGTAGAAACCACATCACGAGTTGATCAACTTGGCTGTCGGATCAACAAACTGCTCAATCCTCTTCCAGGCCGTTGTTACGATGAACATGGGCAAGTTAGTGAGCCACACACAATCACATCATCAACACCCAAGCCTCTCTCTATGGAGTAGATCATAGGCTCTATGATCTGAGTCCGATCAGAGGCAAAGGCTCGCTATTGATATCTTGATTTGAGTGTCGTCAAAGATTCTGTATACCTCTTACAGCACTCTAGGCGTCTAAGGAAAGATTTGCCAGCTCGTATGTTTTATCGACGCTTGATATCGGCCTCCCACACAAAACTGCCTCTTGTCGTATTTGCGTCTAGTTGAAGGTCCCTGTATTTGATTCGAGCGCCGCGGGTTCTATTTCTCGGGATATGCGACAGCTTGGAGGAACCATAGCTGCATGGAATTGGTCGTTCATTTCACAATCTCTTCGCCTGTTGCTTGCACGATGAGGCTCCAATGCAGACCATGTGGGTACGGATAAGGATATTGTTGATATCATTTCAGATGGAAGACACTGAGACAAACAGCATGAATCATCAGGAGAGGTATGGATGCCTGATGAAGTCCAACGGAAAGAGGAAGAGACTCCACCAAAAGGGTGTGCTGCCTGGATTAGCGCCAGGCAGCAGCCTTGTTGATGCCTCATCTCTCAGGCCATAACACTGGTGAAGTTAACGAAAGCTTGTCTGTTTTTTATTTAAAAGCTGCCAAATCCTTCAGATCCAATAGCTTCAGATACATTCAAGCCTCAATTCTCTTCCTTCTTCTTCACCTCTGTGGGTATTGGTCAGCTCTTTCCCTCGTACGGAGTACAACATCTGGTGTTCGCTTGACCACGCCTGTCACCTCCCAACATCACTTCCACACGAGACATTCATTCTTTCCCTCTTTGATATCCATTCTGAACTGCGATTGAATCACATCATGTCGTCATCAAGTTTCAAGAACTTTGTGATCGCCATCGGTGGGACCTTCCCCAATCTCAGACAAGGTATGAGCCCCTATTCGCCCCGCCGGGTGTGTAGATCGGCTTCACCCACATTTTCCACGCTGACAAGTCAACTGCTTGCAGTGGACGTGAAGGTATTGATTGAAGAGACTGGCGCTCTCTTCAGTCCTTTATTAGGCAATAATTGCACACACCTGGTGACTACCAAAAAGGATGTAGAGAAACAAACTACCAAGTGTGAGTGCAATACGAGTCTTGACGACCGATGAAGTTTGAAAACTTCAACTCTCTTATCATTGGTCACCATATGGTTGCTTCTTCATTGGAAAAACGGATTCAGCGGCAATCATAGTAGTGAATGCTATCTTTGGCTGGCTTGTCCTAACAAAACCACTCAAACGGATGTCAAGATGAGAGAGTCGAGGTTTTCAACTTCAAAAGGTTCTGTTGAATTAAATGAGAACTCTCTTGTTGACAAAATGATCAGACCAACAAGCTTCCGCGCTTCCCAATTGCCACATCGTCCCACTTTCATGGCTTACTGAATCGGCTGAAGCCGGAAAGCCATTGCCAGAGTCGCGCTATGCATTTAATCAAGCCGACCAAGACCCCCAGCAGAACAACACAAATGGTAGCACCTCTGCTCCTGTGGACAACGTCCGTGTCACTAGGAAGAGAGCTGCAGCTGTGGATCCAGTTGATGGTGATTCCACGCAAAAACCACAGGAGACTCAAAAGGTTGCCAATGGCAAAGCAACTGGAACCACGGAGAAGAAGTCAGCAAGCAAAAAGCGCGGCGCAGAAGAAGATTCTGCTTCAAAGAAACCTGCCAAAAAGACGAAAGACATTCAAAAACCAGGCGCAAAGACTCTGAATATTCCCGTCGATGAGGCCTTCATTGCAACCGGCAAATTGACTGGTAAGTTTTAATGCGAAGATGGGTTGATCTGCATACTCACATGATTACAACAGACCCCAAAGTCTATATTGACAATGCAGGGTTGATCTGGGATGCCACTCTGAGCCAAACTGTGTCATCCAGTAACGCCAACAAATTCTACCGCATCCAATTGCTGGTGGGCGCAAACTCGAAGTACGTGACCTGGACTCGATGGGGTCGAGTGGGAGAACATGGTCAGTCAGCATGTCTCGGAAGTGGCAATTTGAAAGACGCCCAGACGTGGTATGAGAAGAAATTCAAGGACAAATCCGGCCTCAGATGGGCGGACCGACTGGACACCCCCAAGAACAACAAATACACATTCCTCGAGCGCAACTATGAGGACGACGACGAAGAGGAAAAGCCAGCGAAAAAAGAAAAGCTCGTCAAGGAAGAAAACTACAAACCGCCCCCAGAAAGCACACTTCCCAAAGGAATCCAAAACCTCATGTCTTTCATCTTCAACACCAACAATGTTCTCGAGACCTTGGCTGCCATGTCATACGACGTTAACAAGATGCCACTGGGAAAGCTCAGTGACCGAACTTTGAAGAGTGGCTTCTTGGTTCTCAAAGAGATATCTGAGATTATGGCTTCACCAGTTTTGGCACAACAACGACATGGCCAAACCCATTCTGCCGCGATTGAAAGCCTGAGCAATCGATACTACAGCCTGATTCCCCATGTCTTTGGTCGTAATCGGCCTCCAACCTTAAGCACAAACGCGTTGATTCAGCGAGAAGTTGACTTGCTAGAGGCCCTGACAGACATGGACGTCGCGAACGAGATCATGAAAGCATCTGAAGAGAACGATGAGATAAACGCATTGGATCGTCAATTCCAGAGTTTAGGAATGCAAGAAATGACAGAATGTGAGTATCAGTTCCCGAAACAGGATATCCCAACACCAACTGACCGTATGCAGTGGACCACAAATCATCCGAGTTCCAAGAGCTCGAGAATTACCTGCAAGGCTCTCGCGGCTCAACCCACGGCATGGAATACAAGGTCATCAACATCTTCCGCATCGAGCGACAGGGCGAAAACGATCGCTTCAACACATCCTCCTACGCCAATATCCCCAACAGCGACCGCCGCCTACTCTGGCACGGATCTCGCAGTACAAACTTCGGTGGTATCCTCAGCCAAGGTTTGCGCATTGCTCCGCCCGAAGCGCCCGTCAACGGATATATGTTCGGCAAGGGAGTGTATCTGGCAGATACATCAAGTAAATCCGCAGGCTACTGCTGCTCCTATAACAGCGGTGGCATGGGATTACTGCTTCTGTGCGATGCCGAGCTCGGTGCCCCCATGCTGGAACTTGTCAACAGCGACTACAATGCCGGTGACGTGGCACGCAAAGAAGGCAAGATTGCGACTCTTGGAATGGGCCGGAATATTCCTGGTGGATGGAAGGATGCTGGCTGTTTGACACCGGCGTTGAAGGGCGTGAAGATGCCTGATGCGGCGGCTGGAGGTGGCCAGAGTGGTGGTAGCCATTGTCTGTATTATAATGAGTACATCGTCTATGATGTTGCGCAGATCCGACAGCGGTATCTGTTCCAGGTGCAGATGTCCTGAGTCATTGGTTTTGCATATTGCTTTTGCATGATGCTGGTGTATCGGTTTGATTGGAGTTCTTGAGCGAGATTCGGTTCTTTGTATGTTTGCTTACGTTTGAAAAGCGGTTCTTTATCTTTTGTTCCAAGATCTGTAGTTTAGTACTATTGAATGTGACGTGTTTCAAAAATTGGTTGATCAGAGGAAATCCTAGATGACATTCTCATCACTGATCGCCAGCCCCACAGACACAATGACGTAATGCTTGTATTGAGGCTGCCGGCTAGATTGCAAGAGATTCAGGCTAAAACTCCATACAATTTGCAATTGATTAAGGAATTCCGGGGTAAAAGACAATTTCAAGGATATTGTTCTTCCCCATCCAGTCTGACCAAGTTCCTTCCATTTTGGTCAGTACCTTCCCGGCGCTAATCCATATTTGGACGAGGTACAACCACCAAGCAGCGCTAACCCAATCAAGGGGAACATAGCCTACATACACCACATCAGGCAACCCGCATATCTTCGGCCCACGGAGAACACGGGTTCCTGAAGCCGAGCGCTCAATCCCGAAACCACAACCAAGACATGCGGAACATCGACAATTAAAAGACAAATGCCCCCATCAACCCAATTTCCAAAAGAATTCTTTCCCGCGCCAACCTCCTAAAACTCCCGAACACAAAAAAACCACCACAAACACGAAAACGCCCACCATGACACCAAAGCCCCAGATCAGCATCATCGGCTCCCTAAACATCGACTTCGTCACCGCAACCCCGCGCTGTCCCACCGCAGGCGAAACCCTCACAGCAACATCTCTCACCGTCTCCGCCGGCGGCAAAGGCGGTAACCAAGCCGTCGCCTGCGGTCGCTCATCCTTCACATCGAAAACAACACAAGATGTCGCCGTTTCCATGATCGGCGCCGTCGGCGCAGAAGATCCCTACTACGCTTCTCTCCTCAAACCGGCTCTTGAAACATCCGGCGTGAACACAGATACCATTGAACAATCGTCCGCGCAGACTGGGTCGGCGACTATCATCGTTGAAGAGGCTGGCGGCGAGAATCGCATTCTTGTGGTTCCGGGCGCAAACCACGCCGGTCGCATGGCTGATGTCGACTCTATCATCTCTACACTGAAGGCTCAGTCCGCACAGCCCGATATCGTCGTTTTGCAGGGTGAGATCCCCCGCGATACGACGCTTTCCTTGCTGAAGTATTTCAACGGATCTGGCGAGCGTGCGAAAGTGGTATTTAACCCCGCGCCTGTATTCCCCGAGGGAATCCCGTTGGAGGCGCTGCGCGGTACCGCCGTGTTGATTATGAATGAGACGGAGGTTGTGCAGATGGCGCGGTCGATTGATGGGCTTCCTGTTTGTGATGCTGTTGAGGGGGAGTTGCGGCCGGAGGAGTTGGCGCCTCGGTTCCATGAGCGCGCTGGTGTGGAGATTGTGCTTATTACGCTTGGTGCTAAGGGTGTTTACTTCTCCACTAGGAGTGGGCGTACGGGCACCGTTGCTGGTGTTAAGGTTGCGAAGGTTGTTGATACCACTGCGGCGGGGGATACCTTTGTTGGGTATTTTGCTAGTGCTTTTGCGCGGTTTTTGGCGACGGGGGAGAAGTTGGAGGCGTTTAATGGGGAGATTGAGGGTGCGGTTTCGAGAGCGAACTCTGCGGCTGCGATGTGTGTTCAGCGCAGTGGTGCTATGCAGAGTATTCCCTTTGCTTATGATTTGCAATGACTGGGAAGGGAAAAGGAAATTATATGATGGAAGGGGAATAAGGGTTATTCTCTGATGATTTGAAAAGAAATAATAGATGGCGTTCTTGGGTATTATGAAATCATGTCTGCTTCTTCGTCGAATTCCTCCTCGTATCTTGCTAGATTCCAGGCTGATTGTAGTGCCTCGATCTCGTGGTCTAATTTGATTCCTGTTGTGTTTGTTATCCGAACGAATCGCTCGAGTAACACTGCTTGTTGGGATGCGTGTGTCATCTCTTTAGCGATGGTGAGAAGACTAGCGACTAAGATCGGATCCCATTGTTCGAAGGAGTCATTGCTTGCGGAGATACCGGCAATCGACTGCGCGTGCCAGATATGTGATGTAACTGATCTTGGTCCGGGTAGTGATTTCAAAAGCCGTGGCTTGTGGGTAAGCAGCAGGAGGGAGATGATGTGGTATGCAGCGTTGGCGACCAGCGCCATTGGTGTCGTGTAGATGAGAATCGGGAAAGAGGAGTCGTGCTCTGGATCGATTTGATCGGCTTCGCTGCCGCGGATATCCACAATTTGCTGCACGTTGACTGGTCGCTCGTTGTACCATTTCTGACAGTCGGACCACAGATACGTCCATCTTGATAAGGAGTGAGATTGTCGTATTGATGGGAATTGCCCCAGGTCTGGCGATCTGGTTGTATGCGGAGAGGACATCTCTGGGTCGCCATGTATCAGAGCTAGACAGTGTCCTAGAAGGCAGAGGATGTGTTTGTATACGGAGTTAACCGTAGGAGGCCGCATGGATGGTGGGTGATGTAATAAAGTGCCATCTCGTCGCAGCAATGAGCGAAAGGGCATGAGTGGTGGTTTTGAGGAGGATATTGAGCCTGCGAGATCTGTGAACCGGACGGGTCCGTTAGTCTGCTGTCTGATTCATCTGGGAGGGGAAGTGAGGTCCTACCAAACCGAAAGTAAAGCCATAACAAAGCTTCTCCAACTTCTTCTCCCACTGCCCGAGAGGCAAATTCACTAACCTGATCTATTCTAGGGATCAAAATATTGCGCCATTGCTGTGGCCCTGCAGGCAGAGCATCCTGAAGCATCAACAGGGCGTGGCCAGCATATCTAGCTAGGTCATATTCAAGCGCAAGACTCTCTTCCGCTTCTTTCCGGAACTGCAGACTGCTGTCCAAATCTTTGCCATTTGTTGATTTCACCAGAAACCTTTGACCAGCAGAGAGTGCAAGCACCGCAGCTTGCAGAGCTCTGTTCGTTCGCGAAAGAAGCAGAACTTGCAGCCCGAACGGAAGCTCGGGATCCCCAACATCAATCCAAGGACCAACATGGTATCGGAAATGTCGGAGCAAGTCAGTCTCGAGGTTACCTTTTGAGAAAAGGTCCCGTTGCTCGACTGTCCGATCAGTAGTCACAGCTCTGAACCCAGCGTATGGAGCACTGGGCATATACCGATTCTGCGGCGCACTCCGCCGTTCGACATATGAAATCGGAGGCTCAGAGAAGTCAACCGTAGGCACAACCGGTGACAGTATGTCTTGAAATTCAAAAGGACGGCGCGTATCACTAGTATGATCCTGGTCACCGGCCATAGACTGCATCCCATCATCTAAAGAGAGCCCAGCATTGCTCTCCGAATCATCTACAGGTTTTTGCGGGCTCCTTGATTTACTCCCCGCTGCCAGGGGCGAGTCATCGACGAACTGGACAAAGTTAGCCAACACGTGCATTCCGCTCGCGACAGGACTTACTGTAATATTGCTGTAGCCCTGTTTCACCTCACCGGAAACAACCCCCGAGCGCGGAGCCATGAACGCCAAATCAGAGCCATATTTACAGGTGAACCCCTTTACCTGACAGTTTGCACAGTTCGGTTTCTGCTCATCGCCTGTATCATGTCAGCCCACTGAAGATCAAGACCCAGAAAAAGAAAAAAAGCAGGCCACGTGACGCGTACATTTTCTTCTTCTCTTGCGACAGGTCAAGCAGCCGGTCCTCACCCGCTGCTTAGCTGCCGGTGTGGGTTTTCGCGGCATGTTGTGGACGCGAGATCGTAGATTACCCCAGATGTTGGAAAAAGAATGATCGGAGGCTCCGCAGTCCCGAAATGTGCTGAGGTGATGAAGTGGGGCTGCACCAATTCGGAGAGTCGAGCCGAGGGCATCTTATGATGACTGTGAGGGCTAGAGACTTTCCTAAGTGGTTTTAGTTTACATTACACTATATCATGATTGATCAGGTCCTATTACTGTCTCAAATGAAAGGTTACTCGACTTTGGATTACTACCACGCATCCGTCTCCCAAATATCTTCACATTTGGACAGGGACCTTCACATAAAACAGCCCAAGACAACACTCAATGAGTCCAAACCTGTATGTCTTCAATCTAACCTCTCTTGCTCCATATTCTGGGACTTGGCAAACTCCGAGAGCGCATGCGGTCTAGGATGATCTCAGCATTCACGAGATACAAGATATTGTTGACTAGGTAGCTGGACGCGTTGGTTGGTCTGCGTTGGTCTCCAAAACATACTGGCAGAATATTTCACTGCCTTTCCCAGGCAGTTTGGCAAGGTTTCTCCGTGAAGATACCCTAGTTGATCCCCCAAACTTTTCCAAACGTCAAAATGTCATGTCTTGATTCATCCGACCAAATCACAGTCGATATCAACGATCGCGCTTTGCCTTTGCTAACAATTTGCCCTTGCCAACAATCATCCCGGGCTGGACATGGGAGGATTCCAAGGTCACCAAAGCCGTTCGATAAATGGAAACTGATGATCATTTTGACATTGAAAATACAAATAGACGATTCCTACTGAGCTTCTTGGCTCGCTTTTGAGCTCTGTCAATGGTAATGAAGCCTGTCTCGTCCTCACAACGCCACATAAAAGAGGACGTCTTGCTTCTGCAGCAACCCCAAATGTGGATAAACAATTTTCGATATTTCCCCAGTACCGTCTGTTGAACAAGGTGATATCAAGGAACGAAAGGGGCTCATAACCCACTCCTTCTCGTGGGCGTTCCGTCACAAAGTGACAGCTGTGATAAGGTCACATACCAGATAAACTTGAGCCTTGAATCTTTTTTAAGAAAATCATTCTAGCATACTGGGACGCAGGAGCCAAATAGGGCTCAAGACTTTGCGGAAACCCACTTGGTTGAGTTGGCGTACTCTTTCGCGGACTGTTGAACACATCCTTGCACGCCACTTAGGCACCCAGAATGTTCCTCATCAGTGGAATCAGTGGCTCTGAACTCCCTGGCCCACAGAAGACTTCATCTCACGTAGCGATGAACTCATTTGAGTCATACGATGCAGTCCACCCCAATGTGTACTGTCATCCGACTCAGCAGCTTTTCTAAAACAGAGCATTCCCAAGGCGTGAATTCGAGATGACCCATTACCGTCCGCGCTTTGGAATCTGAGTGATCTGATTACCATATGTTGCAGAATTCAAAAAAGTTTTCGTGCTGTATGTGATATCGACTTCCGTTTCTCTTTGTTGCGTGCCGTAGATTATTTGGAAAGTATCACTCATTTTGGTATACTGAAAGGTGGAAGTAGAAGAATGAAATGAGTATTTCACTCGACACAAGGGCCAACACAAGGGATAGACACCACCATGCCACTCCTGATAGCCATTGAGAGATATGACCCCATGATTCGAGTATGATTCTTTCCACTTTGCACCCTTTGTTGGTCGCTTTGGTTGGAATGTCACAGGATATCGCAGGACGATTCTCATGAGGGCCAATAGCTCTCGCGGACATTGTGGGGGGCGCTAAAGGCGTGATTCTTTGCCATATATTCGCCGCGTTTCTGCAATCTTTGATGCGACTTGAGTCTCAGGCATGATTCCCTCTAGCACAATGAGCAATTGGGGAGGAGAGTTGAACGAATTTAGATGTAGAGTTTCTCATTAGACAGTCCTCTGTCCTTCACTGTAGAGGCGCCTCTCTGAACCCGCGGGAGACCACTATAATCTATCCGAATTCTAGCTTGACTCTGTTGCTTGTGTCGTTGTATTCTTGGTGACAATGAGCACGATGTCGGGGGGGAGGGGAGGGGGGGGGGCGTTGATACACTGCTGACACTTCTTGGAGTTCGCGACACTGAGAAAACACTGAACCGAGAATGGTTCGCTGGTATCAGCTACGTCCCAGTTGTTAATGCTAGTACGCAAGCATTGCATACACCACGTATGTTTCAACTGAACTGGATTTGCACGGGGGGTAGACATTATGAGGAACTCCAAATACTGTTCAATATCCTCTCCTATCTCAAAATCGTCCTACGCCTCCCGAATAAGCTGTTGAATATCTTGACGGAATGCCACCACACCGGTGTACTAGGAGCGAGCCGACTCCTCCGCGGGCCGCAATCGATGGTGTTACGTACTCTCAGCGATGAGTGCAACCCACTTAGGAGCATTAGAAAAGGTAGGGGGACGAGGGAGAATCAAAGGAACTTAGTTAGAGACCTATTAGGAGTAAGCATCCTTAATCTCCTACAAAAACCAGGGTTAATGGGACGGAACACCAAAGAAAGGGACTCGAATCATCAATGATACGTACCTATGGCAAATGCGTACTAGGGAGAGAATGCGCGTGACGATGGGCCTTCACAAAGTTGTCAAAAGACGCGACAAGGTGTCGAACACACTCCGCAACAGCAGTGACAAACTCCGGAGGCAAGAACAACTCGGACGCCTCCCCATCACCATAACCTCCAGCCCTGTTGGACCAGAACTCGGCAACCCACGAGAGACAAGCACGCAACTCGAAGCGGTGTCCTTCATGGAACGCTTGCCAAGACCGTAGCCTCACATGGCAACCAGTAAAACGTGTGATGAGCACACACAGTGCCAGTATCAGCTTCTGCTGTGCGGTTGGCGTCCCTCTGTGATAGAGTTTAATCGGGCAAGCACCAAAGATATCAATGCTCTTCACGATCCAACAGCCCGTATAGCATCAATGTGCTTTTGTGGGCAAGGAGTATGTCAAAGATGAGAGTGTATTCGGTGACAGATGCTGCCAAGGATGAACGCGTCTATTGATGTTCGGATTGAATAGGTTTTTCGATGCCGAGGGACCTCCACTAGCTTCAGATACCGTATAGCACACCGTCCGATGTGGCTCTTCTTTGTGTCCAAACACCGTCATAGCTCATATAGACGCAGATCAAACGCTCCTTGGGTGGCTTCATTTTCACCGCAGTCTACCACCATCCACGCTATTGCACACCAGATGCGTATGGGAAAATATGGGAAGCGCAACCAGATACCATAGGGTGTAGTCAAGTCGCCTTTTGCGGTGAATTTCTCTAGTGGCCAGGCTGCTTGCTGATTGGAGTGTATCTTTAACAGATACCTGCCCCGGCTGATGTTCTAGTTCGTAGAAATCATATTGCCAAGCGTGTAGATGGAAAGAACCATGGAGACATTGGCGGAACGGGCCGTATCAGTCGCAGTTGTGACTGCTCGGGACCAGACACGTGAAATGATTTAGGATGGCGATGTGTCTTTCCAAGAATGGAAGCCCAACTAACACAGAATTGACAGGTAACAGAGTATGGGGTGAAGATGATCTTATGATGGCAGTTTTCTTTTCCCGAAATTTGTGATTATCAGTCATTGTGAGAATGATTATACTCGTTGGCTGCACTTTCGGAAGACCTCCCGACATCGCAACGGTCGGGGCATTCAGTAAGTGCCATGTTTCGTAAGACTGGTGAATCCAGAATATCCAATGGGCTAGCGAGGACCGGCTTGAGTGAGAATCTCGAGTGTAGCGGGCTAGCACTCTTTTGATATCTGTCGTTGTTTCTTGTGACGTTAGGCTGATATGACAGGTATAGACAGGATTGCAAGGATTTGTAGCTCGTCACATCCGAATATTCACAAACGGCTACCTGAGTGCGCACCTAGCTCTTTTGGGCAGGGTTGTTGTCCCAGCCCGATGCCTGTATTTGGGTTTCCCCCTATCGACTTTTTGGGTTGTGATGGTGATTATATCCCTTGTAGACAGGTGAGTGATGGAATATGAGGAAAAGTTAGGAGATGGTTATGAGGGAAGTTGAAGAAGAAGAGTGCAAAGTTTCATCGCCCTGTGTTTTTCCCGATGTCTAGCCGCTGGCCTAGGTAGGAAGGAGCTAACCACTAGTTGTGCCATCCTTCCAAGTTTAAATGTTGTGATGGAAAATTCGACGTCATCACACTTCCGGCACTGAAGCCTACACAGAAGAGTACGCTACCATTTATCTGATGAAGACAAGTTTACGGGAATAGAATAAATCAATCAAAATCCGACATGAAAAAATTACTTCGTAAACATTGATAAATTAAAGACAATAAGCCACCATGGCAATTTTTAACCCGTAAAAGACATTCAAAGCTTCTCAATATACTGAGATCCCTCATGCTTATCCAAATCACTACCGCTGCCAGACATGCGCTCAAGGAAAGCAGTCAGACCAACATCGCGCTGCGCCTCACGGAGAAGCTCAGCGTCCTGCTCGCCAGCATTGCTCTTGAACACACGGTCCATCTCCTCGAGAGAGGCACCCTTGGTCTCAGGCAGGAAGAACCAGACCCAGACGATGCCGACGGCAAGGAAGGCAGCGAAGAAGATGTAGGTACCCCATTCCCAGTTCTCGAGCATGGGAGGGACGAAGAAGGCGATGGCGAAGTTGTTGATCCAGTTGCTGAAGGCGCCGATGGAGGCACCCTTGGCGCGGATGGAGAGGGGGAAGATCTCGGAGACCAGAGTCCAGGAAACGGGGCCCCAGGTGGCGCCGAAGCCGGCGATGTAGAGCCAGATGAGAGCTAAAGAGAATGTGTTAGGGATTTTGTTTGGGAATATTGGTAGGACGGAATTTTGCTTACCAACTGCGGTCCAGCCGGCTGCGACGTGGCCGGGCCAGTCGTGTTGGAACTTGGCGACGATGACACCGACAATGACCATACTGGCCAACATGAGGAGGGATCCGCCCAGAAGCATGGGCTTACGGCCGAGTCTGTCAATGACCAACATTCCAGGGATGGTGGAGATCAGGAAGACGACACCGGTCACACCAGTGGCCAGCAAAGCGATGGTTCCACCGGTCAGACCGAGACTGACGAAGACGTTGGAAGCGTAGTAAATGACTGGTACGGTGGTTAGTAAGAAAACTCCCAAACTTGTGAATAAGGATCAACTTACTAGCATCAACACCACTCCACTGCTGGAAGAACATGACCAACCAAGCGATGCAAACACGCTTGAAGTTATCCATAGTGCGGAAGCAGTTGGCATACTGAGCAACCTGGTTCATGAAAACACTGCTCTTCTCCTTGTCGGCAAGCTTAGGCGAAGCCTTAGCGAACGCGCGCTTCTCAAAGACAGCCTCGGACTTGATCTCCAGGTACTCCATCTGAACAAGCTCGTGATCAACAGTGAGCTTGCGCATCCAAGCAATGGTCTCCTGAGCCTCCTGGTCACGGCCCTGCTTGACCAGCCAGCGGGGGGAGAAAGGCATGAACCAGATACCGCAAGCCAATGCAACAGCAGGGATACCCTGAATGATGGAAGGCAGACGCCAGGCGAGATCGCTCTGAGTGTCGCCAGTACCGCCAATGTTGTTACTGCCGTAACCAACCCAGAAGGAAATCATGATACCGAGAATAGTAGCGAACTGGTAGAACGAGACGAGGAGACCACGCATCTCGGGAGCGGCCAATTCGGCGTTGTAGAGAGGACCGACACCACTGAACAAACCGACACCAATACCAGTGAAGAAACGACCAGCGTACAGAAGAGCGGGGTTACCGGCTGTGGCGCCGATGTACAGGTAACTGCCGAGAATGGCCCAGCAGCAGGCGAAGAACATGGTGTACTTGCGGGAGTAGATCTCGCCGAGAATACCGGCGGACAGGGAGCCGACCACACCACCCAATTGGAGGATAGAAGTCAACCAACCCGTTGATGTGGAGGAAGACACTACTGAGGGGAAGTTCGCCATGAAACGGTGCATGACCAGGGACTGGCCGAGGACACCTTGTTGGTAGCCATATTCGAAACCACCGAATCTGCGAATGTTAGTCTTTGGAATTGGCCAATGCAGAATGTGAATCCTTACGAAGCAAAGAAGGCAATAGCGATAACCTTAGGATTATCCCAGATGGACTGCCACATAGACTTCTTCGCGAGTTGGACTCGGGCAGACTCCAGGTCTGTTGATGATCGTGGTGACATGATGGGCAATATGTGTATGGATTTCCAAATTGCTCAGGAAATACCGTTTCAAGGCAGAGATGAAATCTGGGGAATCCAAAACATGGGGGAAAGAGGGTCTCATATATACACGATTCCGATCGTAGGAGTATGATTTAGTTCTGTCATCGTTAGTCCAAGTGGCACCACGTGCAGAGAAAAAAAAAAGCCCTCAACCCCATTCTTTTCGTCTCATCTCCAGTTTTTCGGCGTCCCGACTCGCTCACATGGGCCAACACCCCCGGAACCCCAAATTCTGTTGATTTTTGTGGAGGCGACCTCTGTGGAGGAATCCGATAGCTAACCCCTTTGGGCGGACTGTAGCCTCTGTTTGCCGAAATGGGTGACACAGGCACGGAACAAAGTGGATCTCTCGGGACGAATTGGCCCTGGCCGAGGGGAAACTCGGGCCCTGAACGGGCTAGCCGACTCCCACAAGGGTTTAACTCGGTCTCACTCGGGCCCCCGAGAAAAAAAAGTGTGGGCAAATGTGGGAGAATTGTGGAGTTCCCCGTCCTTTCGGGGAAAACAGAGCCACTGCTCTCGCTTAGGGGAGGTTCATGCTGAGTTGATGAATTGACGTAGTTGCTGATCTGCATAGACTCTCGGAGACTGCATTGTTGAAGATGCCTTGGATTAACCTGCAATATCAAGGTTCGTGAAGTATAAAGAAAGATGTTTCGACCGTTGAAATTGAGTCAATACACTTGACTCCACTGTCGGAATACCCATTGCTTTTTTCCTACAAAATGCTTTGGTCCACATCGGTTCCGCTGCTCTGCAGCTCATTGCTCACTTTCGCCGCGAGCGGGTTTGCAGCACCCGATGCCCGGGCCGATAAACACTATGCCATCATGGACAACGATTGGTACACAGCTGGCTTCGTGCCGTACCTCGTCGCTTTGGATGGTGATGTGGAAATCCTCGGCTTGGCCGCGGGTAAGTATGACCTACGATCCTGCAGGACAATATGTACAATGACGGAATTTTTAACATGAAAGCTAGACACGGCCAATAGTTGGCAGCGCCAGATGGCACTGCACGCCGTTGCGACGCTGGAGGCGGGGAATCTAAGCTGCATTCCTGTCTACTCAGGAGCAACATGGCCTCTGATCAATACGCCTCATCGCTTCCAGGCATGGGAGATGATCCATGGCAAATTGCCTTGGGAGGGGGCGTTCGCACCCGAGAACAAGACCTTTGAAGCAGAGGGTAACGATCCCACATCGGGCGATCCGAATCGGATCGTTAAGGAGGCTTTCAAAGAAGGTTTCCCTAAGGGCCGACCGGAGAACTCGACTTCGGCAGCGAACTTCATGGTGCAGATGGTCCACAAGTATCCCGGCCAGGTATCCATTTACTCCGCCGGAGCGTTAACTAACATCGCGCTTGCGGTGCGTATGGATCCGCAGTTTGCGTCACTTGCCAAGGACCTGGTCATCATGGGTGGATATGTTGATTTGAATATGCTCGAGGCAACCGGGAGCATCATGCTTGCTGATTATCAGTCGGATGTAAGATCCCGACAGTTTGATTGGACTGAGGCTTGTAAAGCTAACGGAAGCTATTCAATAGATCAATCTCATGATCGATCCTGAAGCCTCAAAGATCGCCTTGACAGCTGACTTCCCGAACATCACCATTGCAGGCAATGTTGCGAACCAGGTGTTCCCAACCCAGGAGTTCAAGGAGGAGGTCCGTTCCGTTCCTAACCCGTACAGCGAGTTGTTCTATAAGTATTACGACCTCTCTTTCCCTTTCTGGGATGAGACAGCCGCCGCACTGATGGTGGATCCATCTCTTTCTGTTAATCAAACTTCAGGTAGGTCACCGAATGTGTTGCAATCAATTTAGTGGCTAACACTTCCCCTTTCTCAAGTGTTCCTGGATGTGGATACCTCCTATGGCAGCCCCAACTATGGAAACATCCATGTGTACCAGAAGGCGCTGGCGCCTGCGGGTATTCGGGAGGTGAACTATGTGTTCGAGGTTGATGCTGAAAAGCTGAAGCAGCGCATCAAGCATGCTCTGCAATACCCCAAGTCTTGTGCAGATTTGAAGTAAGGTCAGATGATTGGCTTTTGGCAAACCTTTCGGGTCTTGCAGTCATGTTGGACTCAGTTGAATCCTGAGGGCGCGAGAAAGTGTATATAGATGACATAAAATGTACATCACTAAGTTCATTCTTCAAGGATATTCTCTTGCAACCTTCCTGTCGGTCGATAAACGGTCTTGTGTTCGTATTAATGAAAAGCACCCCGCCGTATCGGGAGTGAATTTTGATCATTTGCATCCACAATTTCTCAAATTGCACTCAAAATCTCTCCCGGCTCATAACCCCAAGCTCGTTCGAGATCTTTGAGTCGCCACAGGGCACCCCACCCAGTCGTGCGCTCAATAAGCTTGAACAATCTCGCCACCTCAATATGCTCACTGTGGTGGCTGAGCAATTTCCCGGCAATATAAAGGGGCTGGATGGCATTAATCAAATTCCCCGAATGAGGATTTGTCAAAGAAATTCCACAAACCCGACGAGCATGCCAAATAGCCGAGAAATGCGGCTTGGAAGCAGGCTTCCCCCTCTCGACAGGCCTCATATCCAACATCATGATAGACGCAGCATGATACAACTGATTCCCCGAAATCGCCGCCCAATGCGCAAACAAGATCTCCGGGAAAATCTGCCCACTGCTCATTCCCGTCGTCTTGATAGGCAACATAGCAGGTGGCCGCTGTTCAAGCCAGTACTGTAATTCCTCCCAGAGCCGACTCCACTGCTCTGAGAACGGCCGCGTGTCATCCGTCGCCTCACCCAGTTCCAAAAACCGTGTCCGACGACAGGAAAGATCGCACGCCTTTGCGCACAGATATACAGCCCAGTTAGCGTGCATATCAGCCGACGCACGACCCTTCTCGCAGAATGAATCTCGAATCATATCTTCCTCCGCTTCTTTGGAAGTAGCCTGCGGCATAGCTGGAACCCATTTCTCAAGCGGGAGGACAGTGCTTTCTGCCCCGTTGGAGATTATCGCTCCGCACAGCTCCATCCGCGCGTAGCACCAGAATACGGCTTGAAGATGTCCGCCCGAAAGCCCGTTCACGTTAAACGAGTCGAAGAGTGCTGCACACCCTTCAACGTGCCGTCGCCAGTCACGCGGGCTTACGGACATGAGTTCCATCACGGCTAGGATGCAAACTGTCACAAGTACATTGGGATCTTTGGCTTGAAGACATGGTGCAAGGAGTCGAATGGACTCTTGGTACAATTCTAGGCTGTCGTAGGCTTTGTCCAGACAGGCTTTGCGCTCCGTTTGTCGTGCAGAGAAGGCTAAAATCGCGTAGAACAGAGCCGGTGAGCCTTGTGCTAGAATGGGGATGTGAACGCCAAAATGGCGCGCCTCGTCGAATTTATCGAGGTAGGGCGCACATTCCGTTATCCAATTTTTGAGGTAGAAGATTAGTCGGACTTTTGGTATGGAGATGACGCGCGTGAAATCTAGACTTTGGCGTGGAGCTCGCGGTTGCGGTCCTTCTGTTGGTACTAGTGGTGCTGGGGATGTGTAATCTGTAGGCTCAAGGGTTGCGACTGCAGAGAAAAGTACGCAGCGGAGTTCTTCTTGTAATTCCAGGAATCTGGGGTTAGCGGCGTAGTCGTCCGCGCTGGAGAATGTCCCCGGCGATAAGAACGCTTCTTCCTCGATAAGCGGGGTGGCGTTGTTGAATGTGCTTTCTTGAATCCTTGATTCAGGGATTAATGGGGTTACTGGTTCCTCCATGGCGAATGATTGTGCACAGGCTAGAGAGTCTGGGGTACGGAGTAGAAGAAAGAACAAGAAAGGCGGAGAAAATCCGGAAAATGCCTCCCAACGGAAGCCTCAGGATGGCAAAGCCACTTAGTCACAAAAACATTGGGATCCATTTAGATTCATTTCGATGCGCGATTTCGTGCTGTTGCAATATAGCGATTACTGAAATCCCTAGGCGTTGTTGATTATCTGGCTGGGTTTGAGGCTTTTTACATCAACAGTTGTCGTCGATATATATCGGCAGCAGCAATTGACAAAATCTTCCAACAACGAACACTACCCCCAACAAAGCCATGACAATGGCAAGGAATCAATGCGAACTACATAGGCTAATCCCAAAAACAATCGATGATTTATGGCTTTGACAGCTATCCCTATAGCTTTTTGTACAGATACATTGGGTAGATCGTCGGACGCCGAGTGATTCTTCGGGGATGAGCTTGAAACGAGGACTACACACAACATACAACATACATGGAGATCTGGGCTTCTAGATAGCGTTTTTGTATCTGTCAGAGTGGGGATGTAATCAAATTGCATGAATTCTGCAAGCTTCAGCCTTGTGGAAGGCGTGGGTATATTCTTCTAAGGGACTTCAGTGGTAGTTCGAGGCACAGATCATAGAAGGGCGAATTCTATTAAGCCATAGACAGATTCCCAATAGATGTAGCAAAAGGTACTCCGTGCCATCAATCCCGGTGTAACATCTTAGAAGAAAGACTCGCAGTATTCAGTTTTCCCAGTAGTGATTTAGCCAGCCGGTCGATGCGCTGTTTGAAAAAGATTTCCGGGTCATGATCGCCAACATTAAGCCCCAAAGGTCCTGCGACCTTCTTCAAATGGATAGACCGCGTACATTCAATTTTCCAGTCGCGGGCAAATCCCTGGATCATGTTGAAGAATTCCGGGGCTGTTACTTCTCCCTGGTCAATACCGGCATTTCGAACCTTTTCCGCTGCCCCCTCCGGCGCGTCACGGCGCATGCGCTCGAAGAGTTCCCCAATCGTCCAGTGGACGTATAACTCAGCGCTGGCGTGAACAACACCCGTCGTGCCTTCGGCGACATGGGCTAGACAAGTACGTGCCACAAGATCAACGGGAATCTCATTGCAGGCAACATGTGTGGGTAGTGTTGGCTCGAGCTTTAGCGGTCCATATTCTGAGTCTCCCATGAGGATCTGGAAAAATGAATGTACGGGTATTGCGCCATCACTGCCATAGAGTGGGAAGGGTTCCGCAATAGCAGGTGAGATGAGACACGGCCGCACTGTCAGAATGGGATACTTATGGTCCCCACCCAGAAGTAAACATTCCGCTAGGTGCTTGGCCATTGCATATGGGGCGGCAAATTGTTTGGTATATGCCGATTTTCCCGTGACGAGAATCTTCCCTAGTTCCTCGATCGGATCATCGTACAGTGGGTAGATTTGCTCTTTGACCTCGCCATCCGGAAGAAAACTGGTGACAAATGTAGTTGATACATGTAAGAAACGCTGCAATTGAGTGAATGTATCCAGCAGGGCAGCTAATGTCAGGTGGGCAGTGCAGTTAATCGGTATGGTCTCCGCGAGATTTCGAGATAATGCAATGTCACCAGCAGCGTTGATCACTACCGTGACCTCATTTTGCAGTCGGGATATATTGGCGGATGATAGGCCGATGTTAGGCTGGGTCATATCACCGAGGAAGAATTGAATTTTGCAAGTGGCCATGATCTCCTCCACTTGCTCTGGCATGGACTGTTCCCAGGCCTCGATTGCCTTCTGAACTGACCCTCGTACTAGTACGAATATCTTGGCTGTTGGAAGTTGGATCGCTAGCTTGTATAACAAGCAACCACCAAGATTTCCGGTTGCTCCCGTGAGGAAGACATTTTGTCCTCGAAACCATTCAATATCCACCATGTTGATAAGTTCTCAATTAAAACTTGCAGTTCTTGTTGTAAATGAAGGGCGCCGTATTACCAAACCTCGGTAGGGAATTTGGCGCCGTAGTTATGACCCGGCAAATATTGATCAGACGCACGAAAAGATTCACCTGTACCATTGGACAAGTTTTATCCGGACATGCCCTCTTATAATATCGATTGTATATGAGTTCTAATAGTATCTCAAATTTCTGAGTCTTGCGTCTGCGCTCTGGTATCATCGAAGCAGATCTAGACATGAGACGGCCGACATCCTTGTAAGGATAGGTGGGGATAGATATGTAAGTTCAACATGTTCGTGTGTTGGAGCAGATTAAATACTCCCCATATGGTTGTATCCTGAGGGTCGGAAGACAGTTCGCACCACCATAGCTCTATTTGGATTGCGAGTATCGGACTGCAACGGCTCAATCGGCCTGAAAGAGCATCCATGGAGCGATGTTGGGTCACATTAAGCCATGAACTAGAGCATTCTTTTGTCGAATGTACTTATTGTGTGCAACGGACGAAAGTCCGTAGGTAAACAAGGGTGGGTTGCTTTGAACACCCGAAGGATCCACGGGTAGTAGATTGTGTTGGTCACCGCGGAGGGTTGTGAATTGATTTGAGCCGAGCTGTGTAGACTTTGATATTCGGTCTATTGCATTATTATCACGGATCTTTATATTTGAAAGAAATTTTGCTGATCTGCGAAGAACATCGGTGGTTAGTCTTGGGCTTCTGTCTGTGCTGTGCGAAATTGGGCAACAATGATAATAGCGCCATTAAAACTGTAGGACAGCTCTCGCTCTTCTGGGTAAATTTCCGCTAGCTTGCCTATCTCTATCTGCAAACATGAGAAGGTTCCAGCCAATTGATTGGGTTCTGCCACAGTCACACATATGCAGGCGTGGGTTGGAGTAGTGTCGAACAATCTTGAAATGCCAATGGCTTCCCCTCGGCCAAATCGGAGATACTTTCATATTCCCTATTTTTGTATTATTTGGTACTCCGGCAAAAGATCACTTGGGTACTTCCTCCTCATCCGACAGTGGCAGATCGCGGAGGGAATGTGTTTCGTTCAAGCTCGGAGAACCGGGGACTGTAGGTACATATTATCTTTAGACTTGACCAAAACCACTAATTCGGTTATTAATCTCATCAGTTCTGATCAAACAACAGCTTGTAACATCAAATCCCAAACCCTAGCTCCATGGTTGATTGACTCATTCCGTAGCCATTTTTATCGAGTGCCAGTTTTCCATCATTCGACCAAAAATGAACTCAACAACTGGCCATGGACAATCATCATGCAGAGGCCGCGAGGAATCTGCGGAACCAATCGCCGTCATTGGTATGGCAATGCGGCTACCCGGCGGTGTTCGATGCGGTGATGAGTTTTGGGAAATGCTCGTAAACAAGCGAGACGGTTTCTGCGAGGCGCCTCCTTCACGTTGCTCTAGAGAGGCATCTAGTAGCTCTGATTGCGGAAACACGAACGAGGCGAGAAAAGGGTTCTTTTTGCAAGAGGACCCGGCTTATTTTGACATTGCGTTTTTTGCCACTCCTCCCCACGAGGCGGCGCGCCTGGACCCCCAGCAACGTCTCTTGCTGGAAGTGGTCTGGGAGTGTCTGGAGAACTCCGGGCAAACCAAATGGCGCGGTGAGAAAATTGGCTGCTTCGTTGGTGTTTTTGGGGAAGACTGGTTGGAGATGTCGCATAAAGATCCGCAACATCTTAACCAGGTCTATCCCATTGGCACCGGTGGTTTTGCCCTAGCAAACCAAGTATCGTATCGGTTTGATCTCATGGGTCCGAGGTGAGTGCGGATGGCTTCCTTTATGCTGATCGCAGAAGCTCTGACCATTTCTAGTATGACCCTCCAAACAGCCTGCTCTTCCTCCTTAGTTTGCCTGCACGAGGCCTGCCAAGCACTTCGATCTGGGGAGTGCTCAACAGCTCTGGTAGGCGGGACAAGCCTGATATGGAGCCCAACTATGACCGATGCCATGACGAAAAACATGGTCTTGTCGCCGAGTGGTATCTCTCATACTTTTGATGCTGAGGCTGATGGATATGGCCGGGGTGAAGGGATCAACTGCTTATATCTCAAACCACTAAGAGATGCTCTTCGAGACCAAGACCCTGTCCGCGCCATCATCCGTTCGACAGTCACAAACCACGATGGCAAGACACCGAACTTCTCCCAGCCATGTCCTATATCCCAGGAGAAATTGATCCGACAGGCATACCAATTTGCGGGGATTGATGCTATTCACGACACGCCAGTTTTTGAATGTCATGGGACAGGAACAGCTGTCGGCGACGTGATAGAAGCGTCGGTTGTTGCAAAGATGACACAGAAGAAAGAAACATACATCACTGCGGTCAGTTGCCCACATGTGTGGTGGTAGAGTAAAGACTGTAGCTCACATTCGCAGGTAAAACCAAACGTCGGCCACTCGGAAGGGGCCTCAGGCATCACCAGCATCATTAAGTCCATCTTGGCGCTTGAACATAAAACCATTCCACCCAACATCCATTTCAAGACGCCCAATCCCAATATTCCATTCAGTGAAGGGAATTTGCATGTCCCCATAGAACCGATTCCATGGCCTCTCAGTAGGCCTGAACGGATCAGCGTCAATTCATTCGGGATTGGCGGATCCAACGCCCACGCTATTCTAGAGTCCACATCGAAGATTAACTCAAACTGTCATAGGACATCACTGAGCCCTTCTAAACCTCAGCTTTTGGTTATCTCTGCACACACTGTAGATTCTCTTCGCAAGCGCATAGACCATATCACCAACTATGCTAAGAGTCATGTAGACCGCCTGCATGACCTTTCACACACTCTTGGGGCGCGGAGATCGCATCTTTCCCATCGAGCTTTTGCAGTTCTGCAGCCAACTAGCTCTATCATAGAAGATGGAGCATTTTCGAGCTTCAATGTCACATCCCCGAACCCCATCTTCGCATTCACGGGCCAAGGGGCACAGTGGCCTGGAATGGGGCAAAAGCTTCTATCATGCTTCCCAAAATTCAAGGAGGATATAAAGACAATGGATGAAGCCCTGCAGCAGTTACCCGACAGCCCAAATTGGCTATTGCATGGTCAGACCCGATGACCCTTACCCCTGAACCCTTGGAAACCCGTTGACTAATAAATTTGCCAGATGAGTTGAGCCAGGAGACCTCAATATATCGAGTTCACGAAGCTGAATTTTCCCAGCCCCTGTGTGTTGCGCTTCAAATTGGCCTCGTCAACATACTCAGGGGCTGGAGTATTGAGCCGACCACTGTTGTCGGGCATTCCAGTGGGGAAATTGTAGCCGCGTATGCTGCCCGGGCCATCTCAATGAGAACTGCTATCATTTTGGGATACTACCGAGGGAAAGTCGCAAAACCTCTAGAAGGCCTGGGTGCTATGGTAGCAGTCGGTCTTACTCCAGATGAAGTGATACCGTATCTGACCCCTGGAGTGGTCGTTGCCTGCCACAACAGTCCCAATAGTGTCACCCTGTCTGGCAATAAAGACTCGGTTGACCGTGCAGTGAAAACAATTAAAACAGCTAGTTCAGACACACTTTGCCGGCGGCTTCCAGTGAAAATTGCTTATCATTCTGGTAAGTCGGCACTTTTTACTCCCTTCTGATGCACTGCGACTCACAATGTTCAAGACCATATGAGACATATTGGTTCCGAGTATGAAGAATGTATCTCCGGTCATATTGAACATGAGCAAGAGATGCTCCCTTTCATCTCCAGTGTTACCGGGCAGACAATTACCGACCCCCGCAAGTTGGATGCATCATACTGGCGGCAAAATCTAGAATCCCCCGTTCTCTTCACAGAGGCTATTCAGAGTCTTCCTGCGAGTGGAACGCCGGTCTTCGTCGAGATCGGGCCACACTCGGCTCTCGCTGCTCCTCTGCGGCAGATTTTCCGAACATTGGCGGGAAGATCTCCGGTCTACATTCCCACCCTGTTCAGGTATGATGAGGATGTCCAAAGCCAGCTTCTACGAACTGCCGGACAGGCTTATGCCAGTGGCATAGCTCTCGACTGGCCAAGCTTAATAGAGCCTGGAAACACTTTGACAGATCTTCCCCCTTACCCTTGGCAACATGATCGACCATACTGGAGCGAAAGCCGACTGAGCCGGGACTGGAGACAACGCAAATTTCCGCATCATGAGATACTTGGATCGCGAGTGGTCGATACAACTGACCATGAACCCCATTGGCGGAACTTAATCACCTTGGACAACGTGCCTTGGCTTTTACATCATGTAATTCAAGGGACCGTCACATTTCCTGGTGCTGGATTCGTTGCTATGGCGGGTGAAGCAGTTCAACAGTTGTACCCGGACAACGACAGTTATTCTGTGCGTAATACGACATTCATAACTCCACTGCTGTTCCACGAGGGAGACCAGATTGAGATCGTTACCAGCCTCACCCCGATCGAAGTTGCGGACAGAGTACCATCCGGCTGGTATGGTTTCAAAATTATGGTCCATGATGGAGAACAGTGGACTATCCACTGTCAAGGTCAAGTAAGACCAGGATTTGATTATGCCCCAGAGGCGTTCCCGATATCTTCCTTTGCACGAAGCGTGCCATCTGAAGGCTTGTACCGAGTGCTTCAGAGAAGTGGCATAGATTATGGCACCCAGTTTCAGGGCCTGGAACAGATCACAGCAGATCCCACTGGGCCCCGAGCAACCGCGACTGTTTTGGGTAATCGCGGGCTGCCTGGCAGCAGGTATGCCTTGCATCCAACAGCGATCGACCAATGTCTTCAACTCATGGGGGTCGCCTGCTCTCAGGGCCTGCTGCGGCACCTCACAACAATCTATGTACCGGCAATGATAAACACGTTGTTCGTTGGGCCGGGAAGCCCACCTATGTTAGCGAGCGCTCGAACCACGAGCGGTGCACGCGACGGGCAGATGGGAGATGCCATAGCCATGCTTGATGATCGCATTGTTCTCTCGATTCGGGGGACATATCTTTTTGCCTTGGAAAATGATAATCTAGATTCAGAGACTGGAACTGCGAACTCGCTGAGCCATCTGGAGTGGAAACCAGACATTGATCTTTTGCCCTCGGCCGAGCTCCTATGTACACCCAAAGACTTCACGTCACAGGCCATGAATATCAAAGCCGTGGGCCAACTGAGTGCGCTTTATGTGTTGGAGACGGCTGACAAAATTCGGGACATCGACTCCGTACCTCCTCACCTTGAAAAATGGAAGAAGTTCGTATTGGACGCAGTTCACTCTATGAAAAAAAGCCGAAACCAGACCATCTTCCCAGAGTCATCAAAGTGGGCATTGATGAGTTCCCAGGAAAGACAAGGAATCATACGAAAAATTATGACCGAGACCAAATTTACCTTTGATGCGCCAATCGCGGATTGCATACAGGCCGTTTTCGAGAATTGCACTGAGTTTTTGTCTGGAGAAAGCAATCCTTTAGAGGTCCTCATGAAGGACAATATTTTGTATCGATTCCATGGTGCACACACACAGTATGCTGATTGGAGCCCATTCCTGCCATTGCTATGCCACTCCAACCCAGGTCTACGCATACTGGAGATTGGCGCAGGCACCGGCTCAGCAACAGCCATGGCTCTTAAGCTTCTGAGGTCCGCAAATGGGGCACGTATGTATAGTCAATATGTTTTCACTGATGTTTCTTCCGGATTTATGGCCGCTGCAATGGAGCGATTCCCGAATGAGCAGTGCATGGAATACAAAGTTCTTGATATTACTCTGGATCCGGTCGAGCAAGGGTTCGAGCCTCATAGCTTTGACTTGATCATTGCTTCGAATGTCAGTCGTTCGCTGAATCCTTCCGAGAGTTCAGGTTCTGATTTTTCTTCCCTAATAGGTCCTTCACGCTACTCCCCGTCTCCAATCAACACTCTCTCATGTACACCGTCTACTAAAGCCTACTGGGCGCTTCTTACTCCATGAAATTTGCCCAGGTATGTCGGAAACCATCAGTATAAAGCGTTGAGCTAACAGAATCATAGAAATCTTGGCCGCCGATTTCACCATGGTGAGTACTGACCTTTTCGATCTGCCAGTGTGTCTTTCGCTGAGTCATTGTAGGGTGTATTCAGCGGCTGGTGGCTTGGTGAAGATATTGGCCGAGCAGACAAACCATACATTACTCCCGAAAAGTGGAATAGCGAGCTGCGAGATGCCGGCTTCACAGGAACAGACGTCTCAGCTTATGACCAAAAGCCCCCGTACCACGTATCTGCTACGATGGTATCACGACCAGTGGACCAAAGCACAACTCCGACAGACATATGGTTGCTCACTCGCAATTCTACTCCAGACAAGTGGGCTAGTGATGTTGAGTCCCTGTTCTGCAGCCAAGGCTACGCCACTAATTGGATCACCTTGCACGAAACTCCACCTAAAGGCAAATTCATTTTATCGCTGCTAGACCTTGGTGAAAATCTAATAGGCGCCCTGTCTAAGGACGACTACGAGATATTCCAGCGCTACATAGAGCAGGCGCAAGAGTGCCAGATATTGTGGATCACTCAGTCAACCTCTCACACTTGCATTAGTCCTTCATTTGGTCTCATTCATGGACTCGCTCGCACTCTGCGCGCGGAACTATTGCTTGATATCTCAGTCCTTGAGATTCCCGCTTGGGATACGGCCGGCGCAAATGCCGTCCTCCAGGTTTGCGAGAAGATCCAAAAATCCAGAGCACAGTCTCTTCCTGATCCAGAGTACGAATTTGCACTACACGACGGTCGGATAAAGGTTGGTCGGTATCACTGGACTCCTCTTATCGAGCAACTCGCGAGTCCACCTCGACCGGAGGCATCTCGGAAGCTAACTCTCACATCATACGGTCTCCTGGATACAATCTACTGGGCTGAGAAAGATCCGTGCTATGAATTGAGCTCTGGCCAGGTTGAGGTTGAGATGGATTACATAGGGCTGAATTTCAAGGTGGGTGTTATTCTTCCCCGAGTAAATACCACAACCCAGCTAATGTATTCCAGGACATGATGGTTGCAATGGGCTTCTTCGGAACCAAAGAAGATCTTGGTCTTGAAGGAACTGGCATTGTACTTCAAGTCGGCCCAGACGTGACTGATATCACAATTGGGGACCGTGTTGTCCTGATGCATTCTGGTGTCCTGGCCTCAAACCTTGTGATACCTCGAGAAGCTTGCATTAAACTACCAGAGGGTCTGTCAATGGCTGAGGCTGCCACCATGTTAACAGCTTATGTCACTGTGCTCTATTCGCTACTTGAGATTGGTGCTCTGAAGAAAGGCCAGGCAAGTCAATCGTCCCTTCTCTTGCTTAAGACTGTAACTGATAGGATATCAGTCTGTTCTGATTCACTCTGCTTGTGGTGGCGTCGGACTGGCTGCTCTTCAAGTGTGCCGGGCCGTTGGTGCTGAGGTAAATCTCAACTCCTATCCTGGGTGTCTGTCAGGGAGGCTCTAGCTAACGATACACTAATAAAGATCTATGCTACGGTCGGCAATGATAAAAAGGTAGAATATTTGGTGGAGAACTTTGGCTTACCGCGCGAGCACATCTTCCACTCTCGCAATACATCTTTCCAACCAGATTTAATGCGTGTCACCGCTGGACGGGGAGTTGATATAGTGCTCAATGCACTATCAGGCAACCTACTACACGCTTCATGGGAATGCGTTGCGAAGTTTGGACGCATGATTGAACTAGGGAAACGTGACTTCATAAGCCACGGAATGCTTAATATGAGCTTGTTCGAGGATAACCGAGCATTCTTCGGTGTTGACCTCGCACAGGTTTGCAAAGAGACCCCAGAGATTCTCACAAGGTCTGTTCCAGGTGAATCTTTCAATTTTGAAAGGTGACTAACATATTCCAGCACCTTGGAAACCTTCTCGGATTGGTGTCGTCAGGGTAAGATTGCACCGATCACACCTGTCAAAATATTTGACGCAGTGGATGTTGTCAGCGCCTTTCGGTATATGCAGGCTGGCACCCACCTCGGCAAGATTTTGGTCCATATGCCAGCCACAGTAGACAAGCTTCCCTCTCCCATTGTAAAATCACAACCGACCTTCCGATCCGACGCTGCCTACTTACTCATTGGAGGACTCGGTGGTATCGGCCGGTCCGTATCAACCTGGATGGTCGAGCAAAATGCACGAGAACTCATCTTCCTCTCCCGATCTGCTGGTCAGTCTGAAGAGGATCGAGCGTTTATCTCCGAGCTTGAAGCCCAGGGCTGTCGTGTTGCCTGCGTGACGGGAAATGTCACGAACATCAAGGATGTAAAGGAGGCGGTTGCTGCATGTACTCATCGTCTGGCGGGCGTTCTTCAGATGGCAGTCGATCTAAAGGTGAGTAAATCTATCCCTTCACTGCTGTATTTACCACATGAGTTAACCTCTCATGTTGTTATAGGACCGGCTATTCTTGGAAATGACCCACGAAGAATGGGAGGCTTCACTGGCCCCCAAAGTAACCGGAAGCTGGAACCTGCATCATGTCACATCGCAATACTCACTCGATTTCTTCGTCGTCTTCGGCTCGATTGCCGGGGTATGCGGTAACACTGGCCAGGCAAATTACGCAGCAGCAACCTCGTTCTTGGAAGCATTCACCCGGTACCGACGACAACTAGGACTGCCCTCTTCAATCCTACACCTTGGAGTAGTAGGAGACGTTGGTGCCGCAAGCCGCAACTCCCGCTTCCTCCAAAGAGTGCAATCAATCACGCTCCATGTACTTCACGAAGCTGAAGTGATTGATGGTCTTGCTGCAGCAATCAATGTTTCACCCATCCGCTCTCCTAGTACCACTGGAGCGATGGCGATGGGGCTGTCCCACACCAGACGCCGTGCCGATCTCCCGAAAACAATATTCCTCGGCGGACGGGATGCCCGGTTCTCAATATATCCCAACCTCGAATCCACAGATGCAGGCATTGGTGGAGATCAATCTTCTCATACAAATGGGTTGAAAGTCCTTCTTGCTCAAATTCAAGCAGATCCTTCGTTGACGGGAAAGAGGGAGACTGAGATCGCCTTAATCATGGAACTGGGCAAGTTCATCAATCATAACCTCACCGGGCAGACGCAGGAGCAAGAGCAGGAGTCTGCTGATAACACTGAGGCTATCGCTGGTATGGCTGTTGACTCTCTTATGGCGATAGAGGTTAGGAACTGGCTTCGACGATCGCTCGGAGTGGAAATCCCAACGGTAGAGATCAACCGGGCGGGGACGTTGGGGGGTTTGGTCAAGGTTGTTCTGAAAGGTCTGAGGGAGAAGTATGATCAACGTGCGGTTTAAATTGCGACAGAGCAAGTTCAATCAGATAGAGAGAACTGTGATACATTACGGGGACAAATGCTCTTGATCTCTTAGGCACATCCCCATCGGGTAGATCTTGTGAAGTTTTGTTCTTATACTCTGGCAAATACCACACTGTTTGCGCCTTGGGTATACCCTATGAGTTGACGCAATAGCCGATTGGTGAGGTATGCCATATATGACCATTGTAGTGATCCTTCTATCCTTCATGGAGAGATGTTTCAACTCAACAGATGATACTTCATGCGACAACTTCTTCGAGTCATCACCACATACCACCTTTTTTCTGATATGGGCTTTTGCGTCAACAAACTTGCGATCCACAATTTGATTTCAAATTCCCACTGCAGCATCCCATCATACCATATCCCGCTCGATCTGAAGTGTTCCTTGGAGCGTTCTTAACCTGTCCCTTTCCAAATTCTCTCTCTCGGATCTTCTCCCCGCGCCAGAAATTTCAACAGGAGCAAAGTGCCCAGACTGATATCTCGGAAATGCCAAGGAGTTTTGAAGCTCCATCGTGAAGTGACACTGGCAATCCACTTCATTCCGCATCACAGTCTCGACCCCACCGTCTTCCTTCCTCTCTCACTTTCTTCCTCTACTCGATGATAGCAAGTTACCGATCATATTTCTTGTCAACATTGTAAGTCAACTGTACGTCTCTTTCTCCTATCAAAACTCACATTCGTCACCTTTGATCGATCCATGCGACCTCGCTCATTCAACAGCATTGATCCAACTTCCAGACACTTTCAATCGCCAGCGCAAGCGACAACAACATGATCTACGAGCCTCGTGACCAAGGTCCCGCGATGCACTGGAGATACATTGGCACCATTGGGAAGGCAGGATCCAGATGGAGGATGAGCGTGCATCTATATCACCTCAGGGGAACGGCGTACTCAATTGGTCTTGGACTAGCGGCCAAGGTGGCTTTTGAGACTCTTCGTCTTCCACTTTCTCGTCGCTGCAAGTCCACGACCCTTCCCGTGTTTGGGTTTGATTGAGGGAAACAGAAAGCTAGTCGGTGGCTTGAGTCGCTGGTAGTGCCTGTCTTGCTCGTTCAAGTGCTTCCTGGGAGATCACTCGATTGGGGTGACCTTCGTCAAGTGTGTTTGCTTGTACCTCAACCACATGCTCGAGGAGCTTCACTGCCTGCTTGATCTGCCCATCGGCTTGATACGCGCTAGCGAGTGTATGTTGCGATGCTAGTCGACGGGGGTGCCCTTCATCAAGTGTGTTTGCCTGTACCTCAACCACATGCTCGAGGAGCTTCACTGCCTGCTTGATCTGCCCATCGGCTTGATACGCCATAGCGAGTGTATGTTGCGATGCTAGTCGACGGGGGTGCCCTTCATCAAGTGTGTTTGCTTCTACCTCAACCACATGCTCGAGGAGCTTCACTGCCTGCTTGATCTGCCCATCGGCTTGATACGCCATAGCGAGTGTATGTTGCGGTGCTAGTCGATCAGGGTGCCCTTCATCAAGTGTGTTTGCCTGTACCTCAACCACATGCTCGAGGAGCTTCACTGCCTGCTTGATCTGCCCATCGGCTTGATACGCCATAGCGAGTGTATGTTGCGATGCTAGTCGTGAGGTGTGTTCGTTTTGATCTCTTGATTCGTCCCATGTGGCTTTCCTTTCAAGATATTTCACGGCTATTTTGATCTTACCATCTGCCAGGAGACATGATCCGGCTCTTGCAAGAAGATAATACCTCTCGTCGATAACCTGCCCATCCGGATTTTCAAGAACCTCAATTGCATGAGGTAGGTATGAACGCCAGGTCTCTCGGTTCTCCCAGTTACTGGATGGGAAAACCATGCCGATACGCTGAAATGCAGCTTCAAGGGTCTGTAAGGCGTGGCCTTCTTTGCGAACCCACAATCGCGTGGCCATATGCACAAGAACATGAATATGGAAAAGATCTCCATCCCCTTGTTTGGTCACAAAAGAGTATCCACATAGTGTGCCAATTGCAGATTCCACTTCCGCCTCAGACTCATACTCGGGCAGTAAAGATCGTGGAATTGCCTTTGGCTCAATGCATGACATGAACTGCAGAATCTTAGCGGCAATCGGGCTCAAGCTCTTGATCCTTTCAAACGATATACGCCATGTTATAGCAATAGCGTTCTGCAGTTCGGGGTAGCGGGTATCATCATGAAAGTGCCAGTTCGCAAGAGTTGATTTGTCTCGGTCATTCCCATGCATGAGCTCAAGGTATCGTGAGATTGATATATCGGCATTAGCAATGTATGAAGCTGCCTGCTGGATAGCTAAAGGTAGAAATTCGAGCTCTTGGAGGAGCGTCTCTGTTGTTTGCCGATCGCGTAGCAGATCGTTTGTCACAATCTTTTCGAAGAAGTCAATAGCTTCTTTTAACTCCATTTCCTGCAATTTAATGACATCTATCATTGCTTTGGTAAAGCCTTGCGCCACTCGCCGATCGCGGGTAGTGAGCAACCAGACACCGGACTCGTTGACTGGGAAATATTTGCACAATTTTCCTGGTGCATCGGCACTTCCAAAGACCAGGTCTCCATCATCTGCATTATCCACAATGAAGAACCATTGTCCAGCTGCCTTGGAACTGAGATGTCGGCGGACTGCCTCTGTGTCTTTTTCGTCCTCCGAAGTTTTGGTGATAGCAAGGTCCCTCACAATACTCGTGCAGGCCTGTTCAAAGCTGCTTTCACTGAATGCAGGGACCCAGAAAATTGAGTGCCCTGGGAAATTGGCTTTTACCCAGTAGGCAAATTTCAAGGCAACTTGGGATTTACCGATACCTCCTAGTCCGTATAGGGCCACTCGCTGTGTAGATTTTTGATGGAACAGTTTTTGTTGAAGCTGAAGCAGTATATTCTCGCGTCCAGTAAAATCCCTGTTTGCAAGAAAAGGAATCACGTAATGGGTCTTAGACTGAGCTATAGCCTAGTCAGTAATCCGAAGATATCAGGAGATTATAGAATATAGAATGTTGATAAACTAACAAGTACGTGGATGACTATCCTCACTTGCCCCAGCCACGAAATTTTTGACAAATCTGTCGACCAGTTCCGAATTCTCGGAAAGATAATTGCTTGTGTGTGCCGCAATATTGCTGGCCTTTTTCCAATCCGACAATGTGATGTCCTGGAGCCCACAATTCACATTGAATCGAAAATACTGGCCGTTATCACCGAACTCATTCTTCAAACTTGCGGCTACCTTCTTAGACGATGTGGCCATTTGCTTCAATGCTTCGAGGATTGACCGGTACGTGTCCTTTATTTCGACCACGTCTCCCAGTCCAGTACCAATGCTGAGAATCCGCATCTCCTGGCGTCCCGGAAATGTCTTCTTAGCTTCCGCTATGAGTTTGTTACATGGGTTGTTGTACCCGAAGCCCGCATCAATGAATTCGATCTTGTCACGGCCAACCTTGATCGACTTGAAAAAGGTAGTCGCAGCCGATGTCGCTCGGGCCACTTGCCAGATGGTGCAATCTTCGTAGGCTTTCGAGGTGTCGTATGTCCTGAAGAGTGTGGGTTCGGCGTCGACGTTGGATTTTGTGATGGCAAAAACGACACTTCGCCCTGTTAGTTGCTTTCAACATCAACGGGCGAAGATATACTTACGTCTTTGTGCAGGTCCGATCGCGGAAGGCCAAATCAGAGTGTGGGCACGAACCTGCAGAAACCTCCGTTCGTCGAGTCATACATTCCACATCTGTGCAAAACTCTCTGACCGTTTGCTTGATAGCATCTTCCAGTGCCGTGGCAGAGAAGGCACCGCCAGGTGGTTTAAGCAAGGTAAGTCCCTTCCTTTTGGGAGTAAATGCCTGCTCTGCGACTTTGCTGTATGCTTTGATGCATTCGTCTACGGTCATTCCCAGTCGGCCTAGCATGATAGCAATGATCCTTGTATTCGTCAGTAAATGGATCTTCTGCCATCAGGAGGCAATTCGTGATTACCCTCCGGTGCTTGTGCCCCCTATCATGTCGAAATGCTCACACGGGCGCGGAACGTGGTCAAGATTGTGGGCAACTTGAATCTGTTCCATGATTCGTTCCAGGATCAGTAGACTCGAGATCCCACGAATTCCACCGCCATCTGGGAGTAGATCATGGTTAATCCTGTTCGACTGTCTTCCAGGTCACAAGATTACTCACCCAGCGAAAGGATCCTGAGGGGCTCAGGGGCCGCTGGAGATACTCCGGCCGCCATGCTTGTCATCGATCTTGATGATATTTCAGATGTAATCGATTCCGTCTGTGAAGCTTTCTGTTGGGTGAAGGATGTAAAAAGTCCGCCCGCAACGACTACCATGCTAAGCGCCAGCCCCATTCCCCTCACCAAACCAACCCCGCCAATCGGCTGAACAGAGATGGCCAATTGGCATGCCGTATCATATAGCTTCACTTTGTGAATATTCGTCCATAAAGTCTTAGAGGTCATTTTTTGGGTGAGTTGGCGCCAGGTTAATCGTGAAGGGTTGGTCGTCTGTTTTTTCTGGCTAATTAATCATAGGCGCAACAGTGACTATGCTTTCTTCCAAAGCCCAGCACTTGATCCCTACTTGCCTGAATATTGAGCAACCTGGTAGTCCCTGCATTTCGCTCGTTCAAAGGCGATAATCCATGCCTATCGGGGGCTTAGATGTGCATCACAATCTGTCCGGGCTGGGTACATGCAAATGATGATGTAGGGCAAAGTAAAGCAGAGTTGATCTACATGATGTCTGTACGATGGAAGATTTGAGCAACTGGTAGTGATAGGCTATAATATATCTATGCATGAAGCTCAATCCAACGAATCCTTGCACCCAAATGAAGTCGAATTAGCTACACGGCAGCAAAAGTACACTTCAAAATCGGCAACTAGCATCAACTAGTGCATCAGCCTTCGCCGGCAAGGATATGAAGGAGGCGACAAAGGATGGACTGTCTGAGACAATGAAGCACTAGCTAGCCTATTGTGACCGGTACGAGTTACATGAAGTCGATAATGGGGTCGTGGTCAAGCATAATATAAATGTTTGCTCTTTTCCCAATTAGCTGGGAGACTGGCAGGGACGTGTGCTTACATTGAATGGCCATGGGCTGAATCTTACTACTGCTAACTCGATTTTTGTCGATATGAGTTGAATTTCCCAGTACTGACATACCAAATTCTGCCTTTCCTGTATTGAGCTCACATGTCCAACATCTAGGGTCAGCATGTGCATGTCTGGCTTTTGTGGCGGAAGATACAACCAACAGCTGTATATTTTTTGATGAGATTGGCTTTAGCTATGCTTTTGCAGTACGAATGTGAGGTACTTCGCTCCGATTTCTCTTTTTTATTTCTGGGTTAGATATCGGAAGGATGCTGGGCGATCAACACACCAATCGTCTGCGTAACCCTCTTGTGAAGTGAGAGTACATCGTAGTAGGATAAAATTCAACTTGATCACTCATTCCTTGCAGAAGTGCTACTCGCATTGTAAGCTTTATACGGAGTATAAAACAAGGGTAAAGTGGAACTCTTGAGAGTATACCACCACACAAGAGCCAATGTTTGCAACAATGCAAGGGTTGTTGTATGTCGGTTAGATTGCAGTACAGATCTTTCCATAGCCAGCTAAGCATTGAGCCATTGAGGTTGTGCCAATATTATTTCGAAACACAGCCTCGAAATTTGTTGTACGTGTGGGATAGAAAGTGACATCATTGTGGCACACGGCTCTATCTTATCTCGGACCTTATGTCTAGGTGGAGAGGTTGTTGTTATTTAACCAATCCTATTCAATCAACCGAATTTCTTTTTAGAGGGGACAGTGTCTAAACAACCTTCTCACCACTTTCAACGGACGGCCCTCATTTTATACACTTGGATTTTAATTGCTACAGTATCACCACCTCTATCTTTCCACTAACATTTATTGAACTTACAATTAGGCAGGCCTATATATCTCATAGACCAGTTCATTTACAGCATGGATCGAAATCAGTTTCACTATTTGAACACGGATATTCTTTCCCGAGGGCCCACTTTCCAGCACGCTAAGCTATATATAGTTGGTTCTGGTTTCAAGGGGTTGAATTGTATTGAAAGACAGTTTCATGGAAACTGGATCTGATAAATAACACGAAATACCATACAGGGAGGAGCGAAGTCAGTTTAACCACTTATACATAGAAATTCTTTCTCAAACCCTTTTAGAAACACGCTAATCTATTTCCGACTTAGCTCGGTTTTGAGTATTGAATCGTACTGATAGCCCTCATCACGTGTTTGGTGTTCGCTCATTACTCGTAACAATATTACCAGAAACAGCTACATTAGCGACATGTAAATATACTTATAGTTTAACTTTATTTCAAAACTTGATAGACTTACAAGGTGATTTCCGTTTAAAAAGTGCGCACTTAGTTAGATTTTTGATAGGATAATAGGCTAGGAAATGCCCAGGAAACTAGAAAATACAATGCCAACATAAATCCTAAGAGTATAATCTTCGCGTCTACGTATATCCAGTGACTTCCTACTATTCCCGGTCAGTTTGCTCCTTATCCGTTCCCCGTTCCTCATCCATTACCATTCCCATTAGGTTCTCCCTAAGAGCAGGTTTGAGATCCATTGAAGGCATTTGTTTGAGGCGGCCTAGAGTGTGTTGGGCTGCCGTAGTAATATCCGCTCCCTTGTCTAGGAGCAGTGTGACAATCTCTTGATGACCTCTATACGAGGCGGCCTGGAGAGCACTGCTATGACGACCCCCCGCTGCGTTGACGTCCGCTCCCTTATCTAAGAGTAGTTTGACAATCTCTTGATGACCTTCGAATGAGGCGGCGTAGAGAGCGTTGACGTTGCTGTGATAGCCCCCCGCTGCGTTAACGTCCGCTCCCTTGTCTAGGAGTAGTTTGACAATCTCGTGATGACCTTCGAATGAGGCGGCGTAGAGAGCGTT
This sequence comes from Penicillium crystallinum, assembly GCA_027569675.1. Classification (NCBI taxonomy): domain Eukaryota; kingdom Fungi; phylum Ascomycota; class Eurotiomycetes; order Eurotiales; family Aspergillaceae; genus Penicillium; species Penicillium crystallinum. The sequence continues at coordinate 107,292 of JAPDKR010000075.1, forward strand.
ACCGTAGTTGCCGCCTTGTATGTTGATATCTGCTCCCTTGTCTAGGAGTAGGGTGATAATCTTTTGATGACCTCTATACGAGGCGGCCTGGAGAGCACTGCTATAACGACCCCCCGCTGCGTTGATGTCCGCTCCCTTGTCTAGGAGTAGTTTGACAATCTCTTGATGACCTTCGAATGAGGCGGCGTAGAGAGCGTTGACGTTGCTGTGATAGCCCCCCGCTGTGTTAACGTCCGCTCCCTTATCTAAGAGTAGTTTGACAATCTCTTGATAGCCTTCTTCTGAGGCGGCCTGGAGAGCGCTGCCGTAGTCACCGCCCTGTATGTTGATATCTGCTCCCTTGTCTAAGAGTAGTTTGACAATCTCTTGATAACCTCTATACGAGGCGGCCTGGAGAGCACTACCGTAACGGCCCCCCGCTGCGTTAACGTCCGCTCCCTTATCTAAGAGTAGTTTGACAATCTCTTGATAGTCATATGCCGAGGCGGCCTGGAGAGCACTGCCGTGACGGCCCCCCGCTGCGTTAACATCCGCTCCCTTATCTAAGAGTAGTTTGACAATCTTTTGATGACCTTTGAATGAGGCGGCCTGGAGAGCGCTGCCGTAGTCGCCGCCCTGTATGTTGATATCTGCTCCCTTGTCTAAGAGTAGTTTGACAATCTCTTGATAGCCATATGCCGAGGCGGCCTGGAGAGCACTGCCGTGACGGCCCCCCGCTGCGTTGACGTCCACTCCCTTATCTAAGAGTAGTTTGACAATCTCTTGATAGCCATATGCCGAGGCGGCCTGGAGAGCACTGCCGTGACGGCCCCCCGCTGCGTTGACGTCCACTCCCTTATCTAAGAGTAGTTTGACAATCTCCTGATAGCCATGTGCCGAGGCGGCCTGGAGAGCACTGTCGTGACGTCCCGCTGCTGCGTTGACGTCCGCTCCCTTGTCTAGGAGTAGTTTGACAATCTCTTGATGACCTTCGAATGAGGCGGCGTAGAGAGCGTTGACGTTGCTGTGATAGCCCCCCGCTGTGTTAACGTCCGCTCCCTTGTCTAGGAGTAGTTTGACAATCTCTTGATGACCTTCGAATGAGGCGGCGTAGAGAGCGTTACTATAGTTGCCGCCTTGTATGTTGATATCTGCTCCCTTGTCTAGGAGTAGTGTGATAATCTTTTGATGACCTCTATACGAGGCGGCCTGGAGAGCACTGCTATAACGACCCCCCGCTGCGTTGATGTCCGCTCCCTTGTCTAGGAGTAGTTTGACAATCTCTTGATGGCCTTCGAATGAGGCGGCGTAGAGAGCGTTACTGTAGTTGCCGCCTTGTATGTTGATATCTGCTCCCTTGTCTAGGAGTAGTGTGATAATCTGTTGATGACCTCTATACGAGGCGGCCTGGAGAGCACTGCCGTAACGGCCCCCCGCTGCGTTAACATCCGCTCCCTTATCTAAGAGTAGTTTGACAATCTCTTGATAGCCATATGCCGAGGCGGCCTGGAGAGCACTGCCGTGACGGCCCCCCGCTGCGTTAACATCCGCTCCCTTATCTAAGAGTAGTTTGACAATCTTTTGATGACCTTTGAATGAGGCGGCCTGGAGAGCGCTGCCGTAGTCGCCGCCCTGTATGTTGATATCTGCTCCCTTGTCTAAGAGTAGTTTGACAATCTTTTGATGACCTTTGAATGAGGCGGCCTGGAGAGCGTTGCCATAGTCACCGCCCTGTATGTTGATATCTGCTCCTTTGTCTAGGAGTAGTGTGATAATCTCTTGATGACCTCTATACGAGGGGGCCTGGAGAGCACTGCTATAACGACCCCCCGCTGCGTTGATGTCCGCTCCCTTGTCTAGGAGTAGTTTGACAATCTCTTGATGGCCTTCGAATGAGGCGGCGTAGAGAGCGTTACTGTAGTTGCCGCCTTGTATGTTGATATCTGCTCCCTTGTCTAGGAGTAGTGTGATAATCTGTTGATGACCTCTATACGAGGCGGCCTGGAGAGCACTGCCGTAACGGCCCCCCGCTGCGTTAACATCCGCTCCCTTATCTAAGAGTAGTTTGACAATCTCTTGATAACCTCTATACGAGGCGGCCTGGAGAGCACTGCCGTGACGGCCCCCCGCTGCGTTAACATCCGCTCCCTTATCTAAGAGTAGTTTGACAATCTTTTGATGACCTTTGAATGAGGCGGCCTGGAGAGCGTTGCCATGACGGCCCCCCGCTGCGTTGACGTTCACTCCCTTGTCTAAGAGTAGTTTGACAATCTCTTGATGACCTTCGAATGAGGCGGCCTGGAGAGCGTTGACGTTGCTATGACGGCCCCCCGCTGCGTTGACGTCGGCTCCCTTATCTAAGAGTAGTTTGACAATCTCTTGATAGCCTTCTTCTGAGGCGGCCTGGAGAGCGCTGCCGTAGTCGCCGCCCTGTATGTTGATATCTGCTCCCTTGTCTAGGAGTAGTGTGATAATCTTTTGATAACCTCTATACGAGGCGGTCTGGAGAGCACTGCCGTAACGGCCCCCCGCTGCGTTGACGTCTACTCCCTTATCTAAGAGTAGTTTGACAATCTTTTGATGACCTTTGAATGAGGCGGCCTGGAGAGCGTTGCCATAGTCACCGCCCTGTATGTTGATATCTGCTCCTTTGTCTAGGAGTAGTGTGATAATCTCTTGATGACCTCTATACGAGGCGGTCTGGAGAGCACTGCCGTAACGGCCCCCCGTTGCGTTAACGTCCACTCCCTTATCTAAGAGTAGTTTGACAATCTTTTGATGACCTTCGAATGAGGCGGCGTAGAGAGCGTTGACGTTGACGTTGCTGTGATAGCCCCCCGCTGCGTTGATGTCCGCTCCCTTGTCTAAGAGTAGTTTGACAATCTCTTGATAGCCTTCGAATGAGGCGGCGTAGAGAGCGCTGCCGTAGTCGCCGCCCTGTATGTTGATATCTGCTCCCTTATCTAAGAGTAGGGTGACAATCTCCTGATAGCCATTTGCCGAGGCGGCCTGGAGAGCACTGCCATAGTCGCCGCCCTGTATGTTGATATCTGCTCCCTTGTCTAAGAGTAGGGTGACGATCTCTTGATGACCTCTATACGTGGCGGCCTGGAGAGCGCTGCCGTAGTTGCCGCCCTTTGCGTTGATGTCCGCTCCCTTATCTAAGAGTAGTTTGACAATCTCCTGATAGCCATATGCCGAGGCGACCTGAAGAGCACTGCCGTGACGGCCCCCCGCTGCGTTAACGTCCGCTCCCTTATCTAAGAGTAGTTTGACAATCTTTTGATGACCTTTGAATGAGGCGGCCTGGAGAGCGTTGCCATAGTCGCCACCCTTTGCGTTGATGTCCGCTCCTTTGCCAATGAGCTCTTTAACGGGTGCTAAGAGCCCATCGAAAGAAGCATAATATAGCCTGGAGCCTCTTGCGGGTCCAGGATTTTTATCCCAATCCCTGTCAGCCTGATACAAACGAGCCCATCGTTGGAATGTCGCTTCTTTTTCTAGGAATGTAACTGTTGCTGCCACTATCTCTTCGGAAGCCTGTGCTAATGCAGCATGACCTGTCCAGTTTTTCGCCGCATATCTTGCCAGTGGAAAATCCTGCTCAATGAATCTCGCGCTACCGTTAATGTCGGTAAGATAAGTTAAGCATGTCCTCGCAATTGAAATGCTAGCGGTCGTAATCATGAATTCATTCTCTCCTAGAAGGTACTCTTTGACGGAAAAGTGGGCAAGATGTAATTCTGCTTCGGTGGCGTGAAAGACTGTCACTAAACCGGGGCAGTAACCCAAAATATCAGTCTCGCAAAACAATCGCCGCTTGATATTGAACCCCTGCGATCCGTTTTTGATCGGCGTTGCTATTACTTCTTTCGCCTCGGCCAGCTTGAGAGGTTCCTTAGAATGTACTAGGAATTGGAGGAGACGTATTGCGTCAGTTTTACGCTCCGTCGGTATACTCGAAATCATACGCTGGTATGTTTCATTCAAGGTCCCCGGTAAAGATACGAGAGCCTCCTCTATAGCTGCCTCGTGCGGACATTTGGCTAGGCTGTCCAATTGACAAAACGCCCACCTGAACCTAAGTAGGGCTTTAGTAAATTAAACTGATATTGATTGAAGCAGCAATATCTCACATTCCGTCGGCTCCATCGCCAACCTCCCTCTGGATCTTTTCAAGGAGATCTGGAGACAAGGGCTTCTCTGTAAAATCACGCCGTTGGGAAAGTTGTGCTGTGACCCATGAACGGATATCGGAATTGACAGCAGACTGATCAAGTGGTTGGCAGTTTTCATTTCCTATCAAAGAGGGAATATGGCGCTGAAACTCGGGTTCAGGTCGTCCCGTAAAAAGCAGTTGCACATGGGCTAACTCTGGCCTAGAAACCACATCTTTGATCCACTCAATAGCATCATTCCTGGTTTTTGATTCATCTAATGCGTCCAGAATGATAAAGACTTTCCTCTGGGCTCTGAGCATCTTCAAAACAACGATCCAGAGCGCCTCGGTTGTAGGTTGGTCCTTACCATTCTGGTGTGCTTGAAGCAAGGTATCAAGATGAATTGCAGAGTTAACTCCACCTTGGTAAAGTTGAAAAGCAAGCGAGCGCAACAAGCCTTCCAAAGTTTGCTTTGCGATGTCATTGAAGTCAAAGAAGAAATAAAGGATAAGACTATCGGTTCCCTTTGTGAGATAATCAAGCACAATTGTGCTGAGAACTGTTTTTCCACATCCCGCAAGCCCGTATAGCCATAAGTGTTGGTATGACCCTAAGTACCACGACTGGAAGACAGGATTTTCTAGGAGCCACGCTCCCGTCCCCTCATGGCGAAGCTCCTGGGCTTGGTTAAAATTCGTAGACGGATCCGGGGGACAAAGCCAGCGCATGATCTTCTCAGTATGAATGTCCCACTTGATGGAATCAGTTGCAGCTTTCGTTGCAACTGCCGTCAGCTGCACGCCGTCGATCTGCTGACGAACTACTTATAGTTAGGACCGTTTTCAAGTGTAGCCATTACCAAGTCTCAGGTATTTGCTGATACTTCAGACACCCACAGCCGGTATATTCATATAGGGAATTACTAACCCTTCTCCAGAATAGCTTTTGCTGAGGACTCAGCGTCAACAACACTAGGCTGCACACATCCCAAAAGTTCTTTTGCGTATGCAGCGGCCACTGCTGCAGCATATTCTTGCCAGCTTTTTTCTTTCCCCGACTCTGCATAATCACAAATGCCCCGGATAACAATACATGGGAAATCATTCATAAGCCCGGCTGCCTCCATCTCGACACACAACAAGTTCCCGCCAAATGCTCTGTCAAGGGAGTCTCGAGACTGGGCGTCCTTGACTACTTTGTTCCCGGATGCGATTAGGCCGTGATGTATCCTCACTTTCATTTCGGCCGGTGCTTCCTCTGCCTTCTCTGACATCCGCTTATTCTCCTCGGCTACTGGGCTAATAGCCCATAAGCCAAGAAGATATACAATCATTGTGATGACCGCCTGCCATAGGCTAGACAGAAAATCGTCTTCGGTCGAAGTCCGAGGTCCCCTCTCTAAAACCAACAAAGGGTCTTCCAAGCACTCACGCCTAGTATATTTAGGCGCCAGTCGGGGGAATCTTCTTTCCACATCATCCAGATACTCATTTATCTTCGATCCGTACATCTCATAAGTGCTTTCCAGCTGATTCGACGCATTAAGAAGCGCGTTCGGAGGTCTGTTCAGCGAGCCCGTGTGGACGAACTGCCCACCCTGTTCCAGCTTCCCCATGTCCCATTGTACCACCCCGGGGTAGTCGTCAACAGGTTTGCTAACCACCACGTCACCCAGATTGACCTTTGGTGGAATTCCGCCGCCAATCCCAACCATCAGCCCGAACCTGATTGATTCGAACGTGTTTATCATAGAGGTCGCGACAGTCGCGGCAGCATTGGTTCCCATATTAGGGAGGCAGGCTATGACGACGTTGTGACCACATATTGAGCCAAGGGTATATGCATTATGGTCGTTGCGAGGGATCGGAAGAGGTTCGTGTTCTTCATCTAGCATGACTCTCGCTGCGGTCTGTTCTTTTGGAAGGGCGCATACCCATCCGATGGTATAGGCATCATGTCGAAGGCGCTTTCGGCATGGGAGTGTTTCGGGACTAGTATTATTTTGTGGTGACTCTGATTGCTCTAGCTGTGATGGGGGGCTCTCTGCCATCTTGAACGGAGGATGACTCGACGAAGCAGAGTGTCTAGACAAGCGGGATAGTGCTGGATCGGTCAATCAAGAACTCTCTCTCTCCTAGCAGAATAAGAGATCTTGGGCCTTATTGTTTCAACAGAGGTCGGCAAACTGGATAGCCGATGGAGGGATTTGCTGAGGACTGGCAGAGGTACAACAAAATTGGCCAGTTCAGGTGACCTATGATTGCCCCGTCGATTTTCTGGACCTGAGCTGAAAGAGGGGTACTTGCTCAGCCTCATCATCGGCCGGTTCGACCCGATCCAGAATAGTCAGATCCAGCATGTCTCGCGATAACCAGCCAAAGTTGTTCTAGATAAAAACGCTTAATCTCAGCATCAGAAGAGCTTCTTTTCGGCAAATTTTGCACATATTTAGAGAACAAACAGATTACAGTTTGTCGTTGATACTGATTGACCGAGTAATAATGCGCCGGTCTTTCAATCACCTTTTTGAGGGCCGCAGCTTTGAGAGGGGCGGCAAAGCTCCCAGGAACCCCAACATGGCCGCGTCACGTGCATTTCCTAGTATCTAGCAACCGCCCAGCCTTTTCGGTCGAAATGTTTTCACCTGCTCCGTGAGTAGAGGGGTGACTAAGGCGAGCAATTGAATTGGGGTTTCTTGAAGTTCGCTGGCTTCCCGCTCGTCTCTTCCGCCAAATCCCACCTCCCCAACGTTCTGATCTTTGTGCCGTCCGCATGAAACTGATGTAAACGCAATAATATTACAATCTCTGATTATAGTACAATCATTATCCATTCTCACCGTGAGGTTCTAAGCTAGGTAAAGTAATCCAAATAGACGCGTGAACCCCTGCAAGTATATGATGGATTTCTACTAAGGGCCCTGAGGGGCGTCTTATACCTACATAGACCGACGAACGCGCTGCAGCTCGGACGCTGGCATAATGGTTGTAAGTGACACGTCTTGAAACATAGACCAAGGAGTCTAGCGTCTACTGAGGTAATTCACATTCCCACACAATATGTTTGCTGGCGGTGGGAAGCAGAGTGGTTCGTGCAGTTTGGTAGAAAAATCGTGGGCGCCTTCAATCTACTTCTGTACAGCCAACGGCGCGTAGGTAACCAATGATTCCTTACAGTGCTACTGGTGGATACCGGTGATCAGTCAGGCACTGCCCCAACTTTGGTGCCGTGATGGAAACTCATCTAGCACCAAGGAGTAAGCGCCCTTGCAACGCAAACTGTTTCAGCCTCTAGCTAGGCCTCGACTATAGCCATGTAGAGAGCGAATTATATCCTATCGTTTTCGAGTTTAACCGGACTCCTGAAACCTGAAAACCATGGAGATAGAAGAGCGGGGAAGGCGGCAATGCAACCGATGTAGTAGGTCAAAGGGGTGTTAGTAGATACGCAAGAACAGCCGTAATCAGATGCACCTATCCCTTAGTTCCAAGGATATTGCGGGAGCGCGATATGCCCTATTCAGTTTCATAGCTTCTCTGCCAATGGATTCGGAAGTACCCTATATAATCCACGACGGAAGAAAGCCAGGATGAATTATGCACTAGTTGATTCCGCTCCTAATAAAGATATATAAGAGAGGTCTATTCAAGGAAGCCCTGACCTTTTCTCTATGAGTCTCTATAGGCTATTAGTAGTATTTGATAGCTAAGAAGATTATAAGCAGATCCTATTAATAAGAGTAGCGAAGTGTAGCGCTAAACGGTCTGTGATCTAAGCTAGCTAGTAAAGTCACTTATTAGAGCTTCTCTAATTTATATATACTACCCTTGCCTATGGTCTACCTGTGAACAATGCTCAGAAGCCTAGTTGACAATCAAATATGCTGAACGACTTGTATATCTGACAAGTGGCATTCGTCAACAGTAGCCGACATTGCGCAGTAGGTGACTGCGTATACACCACTTGAGAGCTAAAGTTACATACCTAGTCAGCCAGACTACCACGTTGGTTGTCTATCTGTTGATTCAAAACAGCGCCATATTGAATATTGATGCCTGAAGATCATATTCTTGCCTGATATATCACATCCTCCTAACTAACGTATTTCACAAGTGAGCTGCGCACACAAGCGAGCTGCGCACCCCAGAACACATAGTAAATGCGATAAATTTCAACAAGGATTGTTTATATGAGCTTGGCCTTGTAGCCTAAGGCTTTTTATATGATATCTAGCCACTTGTCAGAGTTTAGGGGAACTTAATAAATCAGTTGGTGAGATATATATATTTCTGGAGTATAACAACGT
>JAPDKR010000076.1:0-115305 GCA_027569675.1 Penicillium crystallinum
TACTAAATGATTAGAGTAGATATACTATAGTCTAAGGTAGGGTAGGATAAGAATTTTTAGAAAGTTTTAATTAAACTAGGGTAGGAATTAGGGTTTAACTAGGTTACCTAGGTTATAACTAGGTTATGACTAGGTTATAACTAGGTTAACTAGGTTATAACTAGGTTATGATTAGGTTTTCTTAGGGGGTTTACTAAAGACCTATAATAATAAACTAATTAAAGGAGTATAATGATTTACTCTACTTAATATATTAATAATCCTAGATACTCCTATAGCTTAAGTCCCTTTCTACTTTTGTATATTAAAGACTTCCTCCCCTTATATATATTGTTCATCTTTCTAATACTATATCTTAAAGCTAACTTTCTAATTTTCTATTATCCCTCTATAGTAGGGATCTTAATGATTATTTATTTCTTTTAGTAGGATAAATCACTCTATCTACTAATTAATTATTAATTGATATAAGCTTCCGAAGACTAGATAATCCCCTCCTTATACTATCTTTATTAAAATACATTAGACCTAACTATAGGAAAGGGTTTATCCTATATAAGACTATATCATATAACCATTTTATAGATTAGTGGTTAGTGACTAACTATAGGAGGAAAAGTAATATTAAGTAGGATTTAACCCACTATATAGAGATCTAGAACTACTATAATTAGGTAGCCTAAATCATAGATAGTGTACTAAAGGTTATATATAAATAATATAGAAAAGTTCTAGAGCATCCTTATACTCTAAATCCAAATAATATAGGTAAAGCCTAATATCATAGTATATCGACTATCCAGAAATATTAAAAAACGGCTAGTTATTTATAGTCAGAAATATCTAAGAAGTTAGAGATCACAAACTTTCTATAAATAGAGATATATCTTATATAATAAACTAAGTAATCATACTAATTACTAATATATTTTTACCTAGAGGGATACTATAATAAGTATACCATTTATATAATAAGATTAGGAAGAGGATATCCTCTAGTTTCTTACACTAAACTAACTACTATTCTATCTGATTAAGCATCTATTATTCAAACATCTCATCTATAAAGCGTAATCCGCCCTATCCCCTCTAGTGATTCTATTAGCTGATACTATCCACCACTAACTAGATAGTCTAGTTAAAGACTAGCAATAATATATCCTTTATATACTACCTCCTAGCTCGAAGATATCTATTATACTTAACTACTAGATATCTCTATTCTCCTAGGTGTTTATAGCTATCACTAGCTATTTTATAGATAGTGATTAGGTTTATTATAAGGTACTACTTAGGTTTAAGCCACTTTATAGAATATATACTAGCTCTTACTTAAGTAGTATTCTTATAGAAACCTTAGTAGAGCATAATATTAAAGGTAGAGTATTCGGGTTAACTATAGATAATATAGTAAATAATAAGATAATAGCTACTTCTCTTTAATAGGCTTTACCCTATAATACCATTATTACCTAAATTCTATGCCTTACCTATATTATCTAGCTTAGCCTAGGTCAGCTTCTTACTTAGATTAAGGTAGTTCTATTAAATGAATTAGCTAAGATAAGGTAGACTAAGAAGTAGTTAAGGCTAGCCTAAGAGAATATAAAGTAAAATTAGATATCCTCTATATTAAATAAAGTTTATTACCTTATAATTTATATTAATATAAGTCCTTAGCGCTAAGAGACCTTTTATAATCTTTAGATAATAAATATAAAGATTATCCTAATCTAGGATATAAAGATATAATAGAATTCTATATTCCTTATACTTTAATAGGTAAAGAGGCTATATATAATCTTCTCTCTATTCTATATAGAGTATAACTATAAGGAGATACTACTTAGTAAGTAAGAGTGGTGTTAAATTGACTATCTTCTTTATATTATAGAGCCTTTCTTTGATTTTACTATATAGCTATTAAAGACTAAAGATATCACTACCTACTATATCTTTAAGATCTATAATAAACTATTTAATCATCTTAAGCAATTATAGATATAGCTACACTAAAAGCGTATTCTATAGAAGAAATAGATATTAGAGGCCCTTAAAGCTAGTCGATCTAAACTAGATAAGTACTACTCCTAAGTAGATAATATTCAAGGAAATATCTATATAATTAGTATAATACTTACACTAATTAATAAATTTAAATTCTTCCTCTTTAGTGATTAGGATTAGAAATAGTAAGATTCTTATTAACTTACTTTTAAGGAAGCTCTTATTCTATACTAAGCATAGGTAAGCACTAATGATTATAATCTCTAGAGCTCTTTAGTAATAGCTCGGTCAAGCTTAAGGCTTAAAGAGATACTTAATAGAAGTAATATATAACCATAGGTAGTTACTAATAAAATTAGCTAATATCTTAATAGTAGTAAGTAGACTCTAATATTTAGAAAATTTAGATACTAATCTATAGATAGATATAGTTTCTATTAGGCTACTTACCTTCTAGAAAGAGTACTAAGATCACTTTCTAGCTATTATAGCCCTTATATATAATACCCTTTTATTCTTAGTAACTAATATAGGAGTTAAACACCTATTTAATACTACTTAAGATATTTACTACTACTATTATAGTAGGATAAAGAGTATAACTATTAAGGCCTTAATAATGTTTCTTTATATAATAAAGTTTAATATAGATAAGTAGGAAGTAAAACTTCTTAAGAAATTCTTCTTATATAATAAGCTTAAGGCTATAAAAGAAGAGGGGGAGGATAAGCTTAATGAAATAGAGGTTAATCCGATTAGTGATATAGAGGAAGATAATAGAGTAGATAATAACCTAGATAATCAACTAGAGGAGGATAGACTAACTAAGTATAGTTATCCTTACCCACTATTATTACTACCAATATATATATAAGCATAAGTATTAGGGAGAAAGCGTAAAAGTAGGGACGATGATATATTTAAATACTATTAGACTAATAAGCAATCCTAAATTTAAAACCTTTTTTTTCACCCTCTCATTAATCAAATCTAGCCATAATCGAGTAAACTAAATACCTAAAATTACGACCTAAAAATGTATAAGTTATATATATAGTATCTTAAGCATATTTGCATTGTTTATGACCTAAAATAGGGCCCCAGACCTAGTACTAGGTCGAAAGGTTCGACCTAGACCCAGTACTGGGTTGAAGGTCCCGACCCAAAACCCAACCCAGACTGGGTTGGGTCTGGGTTGGGTCTGGGTTTTACTGGGTCGTGCGGAAGACTAATATTACAACTAGATAAATTACCCTAAATCTTATTTTAATCTTTATAAATTATAATTAATAAATTATATAGGCTTTATATAATAACTTAATATACTATCTAATTTCTAACCTTAGTTAGAAATTCTAACCTTAGGCAGAAATTCTAATTAAGGTTAGAAAAGTAGACTTTAGGTAGCTCTATAGAATAGGGGAATCATATAGACCCTAAAAGATATTATATTTTATAGTACTATAGGAGTGCTATAGGAGTACTACAGGAGTGCTATAGCACTCCAGTAGGGCTATTATAGAAGTTAAAGGTTCATAGCTAATAGATATTAAGATTTATTATTTATATAATCTATCTACTATTATACTAAGGTCTAACTTTATATAGAGTAGATACTTTTACTATTTATTATTAGTTATATTAGTTATAGATTTTCCTATATATACCATTTATACTTTCTATCTTCCTTTTTACCGGTGAGTTAGTAGTTGGGTGGGTGACCACCAGCGAATCCTCACTGTTGTATGTTTTTGTTTTTGTTCTGTTTTTTCTAGGTTATGATGATATATGGGTGGTGCGCTATGTATGGATGGGTATGAAAGGGTACGCCGCAAGGAATCAATCTGCCAGATCTCTATATTAATACTGTGCCTACCACCTCACTCTTGCAACTAGATTTGAAGATAGGTGAAGCAGACACATTCTCAAGACTTAGATCTCGATTATAACGACTAACGCCCGAAGAGAATATAACAGTCACTTTACGAACAACTAGCTCAATCAACCCGTTTGAATGAATTAGCACACACACTCATGATCCTTTCTTTGGTGCGATTAAGAAGCTTGCGTCTGTGGTTCACGAAGTGTTCTAAATGCCTTCACGAATAACCTTGTTGCGATATTTGGCCTTCGTTAAAGGTTTCCATAAGCATATGCCTTTTCTTCACATCCCTACAATTTTAGCAAAGAAGTGCTCTGGTGGACTTGTACTGGTCATTGTCATGGTTGGAGTGCAGTGTTGCTTTGGAACAGATATGACAGTATATTTGTTCTAAACAAGTGGCCCATGTGCGAGAGAAAATATAAGACGATTTCTCAGTCTCCCATGTATAGAATCCTGGTGTTGATCGATTGGCGACAGAGAACTCCTATGACATGATACAAACGACACAAGCCCCTCTGATACCAATGGCAGACGTAACATGGTCAAATCGTCCTACAAGTTTAAGCAAAGTTCTCGCTATTCATAGTATTCTGGCAACCCTTGTTCGTGATGATGGAGTGAAAAGTATACTGCTCCCATAGAATACTACTTGCGAAGATTTGGCACCCTATGAAAGTACAAAGAGAACCAAATGGATAGTATTCTGCTTGTTCAACCTGCACGCTATTGTCTACAGCATCCCATCCCCTATTACAAGCTCCGATGTTGGCAAATTACTATTGCCTCTGACGACTTCGCGTCTGACCTTGAGACCTTCTTCGAAGAGCTGGTTGTGTAGATCTTTTATTTTGGAATCCGTTGACGTCTTGGTATATAGCTTAGCGACAGGTATGAGAGACTGTGATTTATAGACTAGAGAACGAATGGGATTTTATTCTGAGGCGTGCGGAGAGTGTTCCTTTAATCCCAACGACCACAGGTTATCAACTTGAATAATCCTCGATATAAAGAGGAGTCAGTCAAAGCTGTAGTTCACTGGAAGATCTCAAAAAAGCGTCCCTGATCTTCTGGCTTTCCCTCCCATTCACGACCATGAGCAAGTATAACCTCAACCCCATCAGCCTCAAGCTACTGTATCAACTCAATAGTCCGCTCGGCCTGTTTTTTGTCCACATGAAGACAACAGAAACGGTCATGTTCATCATGCCATTCTGCAGCCACCCTTTCTCCTCCCAGGATACGTCGATCATGGAACGCATCCCCAGCAAGGTAGGTATACATATTTGGACCAGTACGAGAGAGAAAATTGATATGCCTAGGGAGATGCCCCGGCGCATCAACTAGAATGACGCTTCCGTTTTGGAAAATATCCATGCCCCGAGGAAGAGAGCCATGCGGCACCCATGGTTGATTGAGATTGGGGGTTGCTCCATCTAGGTCGGACAGATTACGAAAAGATACATTTTCTTTGGCTTCCGTCGCAGGGGAAGCTCAATAGTCCGCGATAGGGGTAGAAGATCAGATTCGAAGAAAGAATGAGCTCCACGGAGAGCAGATTTGTCTTTCAGTAGAGCCCGTGTTCCAGGCCCCAGAATCAATGTACTCTTGTTGAATGCTTTCGGGTCACCAATGTGATCCCAGTGAACTTGTGTGGCATACATTTTAGCTGGGTTGACCTTCGTCTTTGTCAGTCCATGGCCCATGGGTACATACGCGCTAGTAAATGACATGGTCAATATTGTCTGCGGCAAGTCCACCAGCTGCTAGAATTTGTACAACGCCAGGCTCAGTACTCATAGGATGCCGTGTCGCCAGATGTGTTTTGATTGGGGTCGGGTAGTTTATCGATGGATGGCGTAGGCCAAGATCGAAAACAATTTGCGTAGTTCTTTTTTATTCTTGATTCACGTCTTCCATCAGGAAAGATAGTGAGGGAACTGTTTGTTTGGTTGTGTATGAAGTAGGGCGCACAAAAACATGTTCTGGTAGTTGGAGGCGACCAGCCCTCAGAGCGTGCAGCTGCACATCAGCTTCACTACCAGCATGCATGGATGTCATCTCGGATGTATGCATCGACAGGCCTGTGAGCAGAATGATGTGATAAAGGCGAGCATTTAAACCTTTTTCTGCATTTTCCTATTCACTTCTCACCTGAGCAGGGTGGAGACATGAGTGAGCGCGGATGATACTGGTATACCTCAACATTGGCCTAACGGAGAACCATCGATGAATGGCCTTTGTAGTATAAGTAGTGCAAGGCATAGACAGAATATAGAGTATTGTTCCAGGCTGCAGTATCTCTCCGCCTGGTTGATCTTGATCTTGATCTTGCTCTTCTTCTCTTCTCACATCACTCTTTCTCCGTGCCTCCGCTTCCACCAGAGAGCATATTTGATTTTCATTTTATCTTCCATCTCGCTGAGAGAAACAACAAAAGCCTTCTGCTCGATCTGGAACTAGTAGAATCGTCAAGATGACGACCGATCAAACAAAGACCATTGGTTTCATTGGCCTTGGTAACATGGGGTTCTGGATGGCGAGCAATCTGGCTGAGAAGCTCCCAGCCAACGCCAATCTTAGGGTGTTCGATATTGTCCCTGCTCTCATAGATGAGCTTTGCTCCAAGTATCCGGAGAAGATCGTGGGATGCTGTGATCCGAAAGATGTCGCAGAAAGTTCGGTATGCATGTTCTCGTCAATCTGGTCTCCTGCTTTTAGAGGAAAAGACACTAATGCTTCATCTTATATAAGGACATCATCATCACCATGCTGCCTGAGGGAAAACACGTCAAGGCAGTTTACATGGGACCGGATGGAATCTGCTCTAGCGATATTGGAAGTAAGCTCTTGATTGATTGCTCAACCATCGACACCGCAAGCTTCCTGGAGGTCAAGGACTACATCACCAAGCACTTTCCGTCCGCCTCTTTCTATGATGCCCCAGTTAGTGGTGGTGTAATCGGCGCGAAGAACGGAACCATTGCCTTCTTCCTCGGCTGTGCCAAAGACAACATCGAGGACATCAATCAGCTCAAGCAACTGTTCGATCTGATGGGCAAGAAAATCATCCCATGTGGTGGTCCTTCTCTCGGACTCGCAGCCAAGCTTTCAAACAATTATTTGTCCGGTATCATCGCTATTGCTTGCTCTGAGGCCATGGATATGGGAATGAAATCCGGATTAGACCCCCGCGTTCTCGCCCAGGTTTATGCCGCAGGTACTGCCCAGAACACTATCTGTGATCGTTTCAATCCTGTCCCTGGAGTTGACCCTAATGCACCTTCCTCCAATGGATACCAGAAGGGGTTCAAAGTTCAACTTATGAGAAAGGACATTTCCTTGGCTCTGGACATGGCCCGTCGTGTTGGATCGACCAATGTGCTGGGAGATGCAGGCTTCAAGACATACAAAGAAGCCAGCGAGGATGAGCGCTGCAAGGACTTGGACTCGCGCATCGTGTTCCGGTATTTGGGTGGAAATGAGAACTGGGAAGCTGACCACAAGAACGGAAACTAATTCTCAAATTACATGGTCATACCTCATACCTACATTTTACGTTTGCCCCATAGATGAGCTTCATGAAGCAATTGATTTTCTGAATGAAGACAGGCGTAGTAAATGCCATATAAGGTGATGTCGTATCGCCTCCGGAGCAACCTTGGAAGGTTCAACGACCAATCAATTTGCATTGTAATACTCCGTACACTTCCATTAGATCTGAACCCAAAGGCCAGGACAACTTACAAGAATTGGATCGGGTCTCATAGACTTGGTCTATAAGACGTTGTAGAAACATCTTAACTCCGAAAGTATGAACATATTGATGAAATCGTTGGGTGCAAACAGAAGGTGAAGATATTCCGGGCGGTAGAGCTTTGCGCCAAAATTTATTTCGCAACGCCGAGAGCTTCAACCACAACCCAACAAGTCAAAATGGCCGCCCCAGTACCACTCGACCGCGTACCTCCCACGACGGCCGCCTATGTGATCGCAACAGCCATCATCGCAGGCGTGACGGGATACTTCATCGGCCAAGGTTCGTCGCTGAACCTCTTCAAAGAAAAGGAAGGCTGGCCCAATAGCTACGATGTGAAGGTCCACAGCCACTCTTCCGACGAGGAAGACGAAGAAGACTCCGAAGAAGAAGAGAGCGACGAGGAGGAAGAGGGCAACGGCGAAGAATTGTCTAGCTTCAAAGACAACACCGACGAGGTGAAGCTGGTGTTGGTCGTCCGTATGGACCTGGGCATGACCAAAGGTATGCGATCTGCAAACTACGCCTCCAACGCCATGCTTTCGCGTTCCTGTTTCAAGCGCTTACAATGTTCTTTCTCTTTAGGCAAAATCGCCGCCCAATGTGGCCACGCCACCCTCTCGTGCTACAAATACTTCCTTGAATATGCACCCAACTCGCCTGTGCTCAAGAGATGGGAGCGCTACGGCCAGGCCAAGATCGCACTGCAGGTTAGGTCCGAGGAGGAGCTCCTGGTCATGCAGGCTCAGGCTATGAGCCTTGGGCTCTGCGCGCGCGTTATTCAGGATGCTGGACGCACTCAGATCGCCAGTGGCAGCAAGACCGTGCTTGGAATCTTAGGCCCCAAGAGCGTGGTTGACGGAGTGACGGGACACTTGAAGCTTTTGTAAATTACACATGTATCCACCCTTCCATTGGGTTTACATTGTAGACAATGATGATCATGACCCCAATGAAGAGCACCGCAATTCGAAAGTTTCGCGTCAAACGCGACATGCGACAGCAAGTCGTTCCTGATTGCTTTCACATGCAGATATATGGTGCGCGTCGCAGGTTTCCTAGGTAACATACTCGCTCCGTTGAGCAACTTTGTATCCGTATGCTTTTTACAAGAATTTACAAGTTCTATATATGAGATGTTGGCAAGTCATGGTTATTCCCTAACCTCAGTGGCCAACGGCCAGTCGGCAAAGAGACATGAAATATGACGCCGTCCGAAACCAAGCTGTCAAGCCGAGCTCACCAGTGGGAGCTCAAGACCCGCAACACAAGGCACAAACAATTAATCTGAGATCTGTCGACAGGAAACCGTAAAGGCCATCCACGCGAAAAAATGATGGCTCCGAGTTCGTCGAAATGCCCGGTTCTCAACCTCACATAGCCACTAGCCGAAACTAGATCGTATGGAGGGAAATCCGGACACAGATCCGTAGTTTGGTGAAGAAGAAAAGAGGAAGAAAAGAGCGGAAGGGTTCTTATTTATGTCGTCCAGTGGGGCCGCTAAGATTTTCTGCCACTAAGCCCCACTGGGATTAGCGCAATATAATGGAGATCATGTGATCAGATTGCGGTTATCAGGTAGCCAGGTGTAGCGCTGATGATCACTATCCTATCATCTTTTCGCCTTTCGCCTCACACACAGTCAAAATGGCGGATGCTCTATCAATCGAACAGAATAATAAAATTCGAGTCGCGCTCGGTCTCAAGCCACTTCCCGTTCCCGGCGCCGGGCTTGAATTCAGAGAAGACGACAGCGAGTCTGGCGAGGAAGAGGAAGCAGGGAGTACACTTGAGTCGCGACAGGCTGAAAGTTACGAAAACTGGCAGAAGATCCAAGATGCCGCCGAAGCGAAACGGAAACGAGAAGAGAAAAACGCCGCTATCAAGCGGGCGCGCGAACTTGCCCAACGCAATCTTCAACTAGAAGGCGCCACCCTGGGCGAGGTGAATGGCGATGAACTTGACACAAAGGGCTGGCTAGCACAATCAAAGAAGCGCCAGAAGAAGATCGAGAAGGAGCGCGCCCGGAAGCTAGCCGAAGAACTCGAGGAGCGTGAACGCGCCGCCGCGATCGAATACACATCTGCAGATCTAGCTGGTATCAAGGTCGCACACTCTGCTGCCGATTTTGATGACACTGAGGATCAGATTTTGACGCTAAAGGATGCCGCGGTGGACGATGAAGAAGAGGGTGATGAGCTTGAAAACATCGAGTTGGCTGAGAAGGAAAGAACAGAAGAGAGATTGGAGCTCAAGAAAAAGAAGCCGGTCTACGATCCTACGGCGGAGCATGAGGGTATTCTTTCTCAATATGATGAAGAAATCGACGGCAAAAAGCGAAAGAGATTTACCCTTGACGCCCAAGGCTCAACCGAGGAGCGCGAAGCAAAGCGACAGGAGGTTTCCAACCAGTTGAGCAAGAACATAATCAACCTCGATTTCGAACCGGAGGTACCATCCTCTGATTACATGGATATTAGCGAAGTCAAAATTAAAAAGCCCAAGAAGAAGAAGGCGAAGTCTACGAAAAAGCGCACTTTGATGGATGCCGATGACATCGCTCCTGTCCCGGATTCGACCGATGCACAAGATTCTTCAGCCATGGACATTGATTCAAATGCCGGAGTCCCAGTTCCAGCCCGCCGCAAACCTGTCAATGAAGAGATTTCTTTTGTGGATGACGATGATCTTCAAGCTTCTCTTGCGTTGCAACGACGTGCAGCCTTCAAAAAGCGTAAGAAGATTAGCCCCGAGGAGCTTGCTCGGCAGCTTCGAGAGGAGGAGTCACACACACCGATGGAAATCGAAAATCCGGACAATGAGGCTGACGAGCCTGGACTCGTTATCGATGAAACATCGGAATTCGTATCTAATCTACACAAGCCTACACTTCTTGAGCGGGAGGAAAGGCATGCACCCACTGTTGCTGAGGCGCCTGATGCTTCCAACGCAGAGCTTGAGGGAGAAGGTGTTGAGGTCGATATGGATCGTTATGGCGATATTGAAGACGAAGAAGAATTGGCTGCCCGCATCAAGCGCGATGAAGCACCTCAAGCTCAACCCCAACAAATTACTGGAACCGGCCTGGAAGAGGAATCCACTCTGGACAAGGGCCTGGGTGCTACTCTGGCGATGTTAAAGTCGCGTGGATTGGTCAAAGAAACCCAGAGTACCAAGCAGCACGACCTCATGCGCGACCGCGAAGAGTTCTTGGCTGAAAAGCAGCATCGCGAGACTGAGATCGAACGACGCGCCCGACAGCAGCGTGAGCGAGACCGTACCTCAGGGAAGCTTGAGCGTATGTCAGCCCGTGAGCGGGAGGAGCACGCCCGCTGGGAGAATAAGCAGCGTGATCAGCAGGAGGCACGCCATATGGCCGAGGTGTTCAACCGTGAATACAAGCCCGACGTCCGTCTGCGGTATGTGGACGAGTTCGGTCGCAACATGAACCAGAAGGAAGCTTTCAAGCAACTCAGTCACCAGTTCCACGGCAAGGGCAGTGGTAAGATGAAGACCGAGAAGCGTCTGAAGAAGATCGAGGACGAACGGAAGCGCGAGGCCATGAGCAGTGTAGATAGCAGCCAGGACTCTGGCATGAACAATGCTGTGGGCACTGCTGCGCGCAAGAATCGCCAGGCTGGTGTGCGCTTGGGCTAAGCCGACTCTCTCTTTCTATGTACAGAACCAAATACCAAATTTACGATCTCCCCATGAAGTTTAATCCGTCCAAAATAGACGTGTCCTTCCGAAGGGGGTATTTTAGGGCTTGTTGCTCAGGCAACGTGTATCTCCGCCTGGGAGGGAAATGCCGGGTGTTTGTAGACATCATCCATAGGAATTCCAATTTAACCGAATTATTCTCGTGGGACACGTCAAATCCTGTAGCTTATACTCCTAATACGAACAATCGGGAACGTCCAGTTTACCCCAATTCTGTGAGGGGAAACAATGTGGAGTCTGATAGCCTCGATCAGTTCACCGGGGGTTTTGCTTCCGAGCAGAATTTGGAGATGGCCTGATGTACATGTACATCGAGACACTTGTACAATGTACACCGTATTGAAGTTGGCTTCAATGTTGCACTAAATAGATCGGTGTATGAACATTGTCGTGGTGCACATTCCACAGTGATGCTCATGGGCAAAGCTATAAAAAAAATAGACCGCACACAAGCACTCAAATTCTACCCAACCCCAACAATCATGAAAGCTTGTGTATGAGATACTCTTGGCCCCGTACTTAATACATGTACATCAATTTAGCCGTGCGGAGGAAGCAGCCAATCCCAATCGCACATGAAGCCGGGGGTTGGAAGTGTTGGTCGTACCTAGTACCTCAGCCGAGGCGGCGTAGCATACCAAGTGGCAGGTACCCGATACCGCTATCACATGAGTCAGGGCAGAAACACCGGTTCTGAGTCTCCGGCCCTTTATTATTTCTCTCCCGGCCATTCTCTTCCCCTTCCATCCCAAATCTTTGGAGATTTAGGTTGTTCTTTTTTTCCTCCATCTCCTTCCCCCATTCACCATGCTTTCCACTCTCAGAGTTGCCAGCCGGTCGGCTGCCTCACGCGAGGCCAACACACGCACCGTCCTGATCGGAGCTAGATACGCCTCGGCCTGGGCCAATGTGCCCCAGGGTCCTCCTGTAAGCTTTTCGAGGAGCTTGCTATCATGGCAAGGGTGCTTTGGAAAGCCAATTCTGACGTAGCTGGGCCAATAGGACGCTATTCTCGGTATCACCGAAGCTTTCAAGGCCGATTCCTTCAAGGAGAAGATCAACCTGGGTGTCGGTGCCTACCGTAAGCTTTTCCCTAGACAATTGCCCAATCGCGCGATAGATTGGATTGCTAATGAGCTTTGCGCGATTTCTCAGGTGACGACAAGGGCAAGCCTTACGTTCTGCCTTCCGTCCGCGCCGCTGAGGACAAGGTTGTCGCATCGCGCCTCGACAAGGAGTACGCCGGTATCACCGGTCTTCCTACCTTCACCAGTGCCGCTGCTGAGCTCGCTTACGGCGCTGACTCCTCCGCCATCACGGAGAACCGCCTGGTCATCACCCAGACCATCTCCGGTACCGGTGCCCTGCGCATTGGCGGTGCTTTCCTCAAGAAGTTCTACCCCGGTGCCAAGAAGATCTACCTCCCCAACCCCAGCTGGGCCAACCACAAGGCTGTTTTCGCCGACTCCGGTATCGAGGTCGCTCAGTACAGCTATTACAACAAGGAGACCATCGGCCTCGACTTCGAGGGCATGATCGCCGATATCAAGGCCGCCCCCGAGGGCAGCATCATCCTGCTCCACGCTTGCGCTCACAACCCCACCGGTGTCGATCCCACCGAGGCCCAGTGGCGCCAGATCAGCGATGTCCTGAAAGAGAAGAAGCACTTCGCCTTCTTCGACATGGCCTACCAGGGCTTCGCCAGCGGTAACGCTGACAAGGATGCCTTCGCTCCCCGCCACTTCGTCAAGGAGGGTCACAACATCGCTCTGTGCCAGAGCTTCGCCAAGAACATGGGTCTCTACGGCGAGCGTGTCGGTGCCTTCTCCCTCGTCTGCGAGAACGCCGAGGAGAAGAAGCGCGTCGAGTCCCAGATCAAGATCCTCATTCGTCCCTTCTACTCCAACCCTCCCATCCACGGTGCCCGTGTCGCCTCCACCATCATGAACGATCCTGCTCTCAACCAGCAGTGGCTCGGTGAGGTCAAGGGCATGGCTGACCGCATCATTGAGATGCGCTCTCTCCTCCGCACCAACCTTGAGAAGCTCGGCAGCAAGCACGACTGGTCTCACATCACTAGCCAGGTAAGATTTGGAAAATGGATTCATTGTAACGCAGATCACTAACATCGTATCCAGATCGGCATGTTCGCCTACACTGGCCTCAAGCCCGAGCAGATGGATGCCCTTGCTAAGGAGGTAAGTTTCCCCTCAACCTAACTTCGCTTAAATATTGTATCTAATAATACCTCTAGCACTCCGTCTATGCCACCAAGGACGGCCGTATCTCCGTTGCCGGCATCACCTCCGGCAACGTCGAGAGACTCGCCCAGTCCATCTTCAAGATCACCGGATAAACCTAAAACTAGAAGGGGAATTTTGAAGGATATACGATAAAACGATTAGTGGGGAGAGAAAAAGGGCCTGTCTTTCTGGTGCTTGGAACACCGGCCCTTATGTACTGATATCTAATGTCTCTGTTTCATATTTAGCATGGTTCGGCTCTGTCCGTCTTAACGGGGATTTTGGATTCATTTTTTCTATTGCTTCCTTTTCAGATCTAAACATCACACATTGTCTTACTATTCTAGTCTTGGCCCCCCTATTCATTCCGTACACACCCTCTCAATCTCCCCCAAGACCTCCTCCCTCGCAATAATCTGCACCCACCAATTGCCCCGCGAATCCTTCCCAGTAATAGACACCAAATTCCGCGGGGCATCCGCCGTCAACGGCCCCGGCGCAGTAATATTGATATAAGAAGGCCTACAAGACCCAGAACCCCTCCCAGCCCTCGCCCCCTGGAAATCCACACCAAAGAATCCCGCCCGCTGCCAATTCGTACAAACAACACTCAACTGCGCCGGGTGCCCCATAAGCGGAGGAAACCCCGTCTTCCGCACGGCATCCTTCAACAAAGCCGAATAAGCAAAGACCTGTTCCTCCGTCCGCTGCTCCACCAGTGCCCGCCGAACCTTCAACGCAACAGCACTCACCCGACTCACATCATCCGCGCCAAACTCACGCGCCTGGAATCCCGCACACGCAGGAACCGTCGCATTACCAATATACACACCGGACGAGAGACCGAGCAGAGACCGCACGTCGAAGACATTCGATACCTGGACTGGACAACTAGGTCTGGGAGCATGAGCTTCGACAATGCGGGACGAAAGCCACGCAACGAGAATATCACTTTCGCTGACGAATGAGTCCTTTTCGGTTTTCTTGATCTCGTGCATTGCTTTCGCTTTTAATTCCCGCACGTATGATTCTGGGATGACGAGGACTTTGTCTGCGACTTTGGGATACCAGAATCGTTCCCACCAGCAGATGAATAGGAATGCCAGGACTGAGAGATGACCTAGGATCATTGGTGCTAGGATGTGTTGCGTGGGTGTATCTTCGATGTGGGATTGGATTATGTCTTCGTTGAATCCGAGGAATGGGGGGACTTCTTCTTCTTGATTTGATAGAATTGCTGTCCATGCATGCAGGAATCCGGATAGACCCATTGCGTCCATGAGGGTGTGGTGGTATGTTATTGTGAGGAGGGTTGCGTCGGCGAAGAGAATCGTGTGGATGGCTAGCTGGGGGATGTCGTTCTCGAGACGGTCTTCTAGAGTGGCTGGGGCGGTCTCATGTCGTACCAGAGAATGGAATTTGATCATGCTGCCTAAGATGTGGATTTGGGAGTTTCTCTGATTTGAGCCAATGCTGGTCTGCCCTGCTTGTTCAGATGCTGAGGGCATCTGTGATGCTAGAGGATGGGATTTGATAGTTCCATCATGTTGCTCCGTTGTAAATGTGAAGCCCGGTCTGTCTTCTGTGAATTTGGAAGGCAGGTGATATGTTAATTTGCCAGAAGCCTAGTCTATGGTTTAGCGGGGTTTAGTCCGTGGATGGATTTATTCAAGCTTACATCCATTCGAAGACGTGCTCCGAGTTTCCGCCAGTCGCCGATTTCGAGTAATCGATGTAGAGCATTCTGAAGCTTCTCTGGATCAAGTTGCTCGTCGAATCGGAGGGTAAGATTGAAGCATAATCCCCTGTAGTGCGCAAGATCGTCCCATAGATGGAGTGGGATAATTGTGTCTGTGGGTGTGGGTGAAGATAGTGGGTTGGTTTCTGAACTCATTGAACTCGGGGTGGACTTTAATCCTCAGTCTGATGTACTATTAAATCTTTGATGTACGCGTTGACCAGAAGAAATCATGCAGTATATATATTTTCTTGTCTGGATCAAAATATCGTATGAGCTACTTCCACACCCGTCGACTAATTGGCGTATAAGCATCAAAACGGGAACGGGGCCATGGCCGTTGACACTAAAAAATGAGCTGACTGTACTCCGTACTTTGTCTTCGAGTCTTATTTCTCCCTTAGCCTCACCTAATAGGTAAAAATTGGGGGCCGAAGAGTGCTTGTCATATAGGCGAGAAGCCCTAATTTAGCCGGCAGGATTAGTCGGAAATTAAATTGCAGTCAAGTCTATTAGGGCCTTGTCGTTTTAAGGTAAATATTATATTTCTTTCTTCAAATGATATCATAGATGTGTCCTACCTCGGTATGTTTAGATAGCAAAATGCATGCTCTAGACACCATAGAAGTCCATATTCGCTGGCTCTAACGCCACATCCGAATAGCTTCAAATGCCACTGTGCCACTGTTCAGATAAGACCACCTTCTAGAGACTTTTATATCAATCTCGTTCCATAGTAAGATTAAGATTTGAGTCCTGATGTATTTCATATAAGATCGCTCTCAGGTCTACAAGTCAAAGTTGAATCTCTTCGATATGCTAGGTACATACAGTTTCATACTCATTTCCTTTTTGGCTAACTCACCCGATTAAGTTACATTGTTGGATAGGTAGTATAACCCATCACAAGGTCACCGAAACATCTTGGCCATTCCTAGGCTTAGATGATTACAATGATGTTATACATAGGCTTCTCCAAGGTTTGTTGTCATGAACACGTTTCCCGCGGAGGATAATTTATATGCGGGCTGATGAATGGCCCTCCCACCCTCCCTTCGCAAAATTTATATACAAAATATATTAAGACAGGCACCCGACCCCCCTCAACTCAATCAACTTCTTCCCCACCACCACCACCCTGTCCATTGCCGCTGCAACCACCGCACTGCAGGAGCGCAATCTGCTCAATTGGGGCGGACGGGGCATCCCGGGGCAACCATTTATATCATATGTTAGCAACCACTCCAGATTATACACGACATGGTGCATACAAGTCCAGATAATAGTCGACTACGCGACTAAATATCCGCCAAAGGAGGGCAAAGCAGCCTCCAATGGCCACGGCTGCGACCAGCAGCCACAAGATGATCACACCCATCTCTTTCAGGGCGGCTGGGCCTTGGTGGTCGGCCAGGTTAATCAGTCCTTCAACAGGGCCTTCGCCGGGGACTTTGGCCCGGGATGTGGTGATTGGATCTGAGAAACTTGTTAGAAAGATGGTTATCAAGACAGTTGGAGATATTCTCAAAAGAGGACAAACTCACCATCTCAAAAAATGAACCAAATGATAGCTGAAGACACTTCTTCAGAAATATCTCTTTTGATTTGACAATGTTCAAAAGAGGTTTAGAAAGATCCTTGGAAAACCCGTTGGAAAGAGGCCCTGAATGAGGTTCCAAAGGTAGGCCGAAAAGATGTTCCAAAAGAGGTCCAGAAAGAGTGTTCAAAGGAGGTTCAAAAAGACCCTCTGAGTCTTCATCAAAAAGAATATATAGAGACAGGTATTGAATACCTCTCGGAAAGGCATTTCGAGGATTTTGTTGTTGAAGGGGGTATGGTGAAGGAGAAGTTGCTACGAGCTCTACGAGATTGTTTTGTTTATGAACAACAATAATATGGAAGGCACGAACCAGTATGATATCACGAATACATCATGTTTGAGAAGAGACAATAGCAGGAGTGCATAGATGTATACAGCAATAATCAGATAGATCATCCAGTTTGATCCCTCTTGGCTAAGCTTTGCCCATAGCTAAGGGGCCTGTCAATCAGATCAAACCAAAGATCATGATGTCCTAGGTATCATCAGACATCAGAAAGCTCGTTCTTTACCGAATCCGATATGTATATCGGCTGCTCAAATCCTCATGGCATTTCCGTGAATTATCTACTTGACAAGACTTGGAATTAAAGGTTACCATATATGTGAATCCCTCAATATCACCTAGATTTCAGATCAGTTCAGATCAGTCCAGAAATATGTCAAATGAATCAATATCACCTCTTTGCTATCAAGCATTGTCCAGAGCCTGGTGGCTCATCAATCAGATCAAACGGATTATCATAATTATCACCAACAACCCCCCCATATTGCCAGTCGCCCAATCCGATGCCTGTTAGTACTACTCATATCTTCCCGGCATTGCTCTTTAAGCAACTTCATATCTTCCTTCGGGATTTCAAAGCCTCGAGTCCTCCGACAACATCTACATTCAAAAGTGCAATGTCCCACTCCAAGCTTGCGCGCTGGATCAATCTTCCGGTTCCGACAACAGTCACATCCACGAGAACAACATCCAAGCCGACCAGCACAATCTTCCACAAGTACGGGGTGCATATACCATCTAGGATGAGACCACCATAGCTCAAATGCTCTCAGCTGAGGCCCGTCTTGTAGGCAAGATCGATAACACCACCATTTCTGGACCAAGAGCCAGTATTGGATTTCCAAGGTGCGTAGCCTGTCCTTGGACCGTTTCGTTTCAATATTGAGCTTTTCATCCTCCTTGATAGCCAGTTCCTCTTGAACAACTTCTCGGAGATCTTCCTCTGTGAAGAGAAGCTTAAACGAAAGAGCATGGGACTGGGAAGTGCCACTGGACCGGTGTTTAACTAACCGGTGCCTTTGAAGGGCACAAATATGTCCAGACTTTTCGAGATTGGCTTCAATCGGATCTTTGTCAGCTTGTAAGGCTGCACCTCTGCCTTGCACTTGGAATTTCTTCATTCTTCCTTTTGATTTGCTCTTGCGTGGTCTATCGTGGTGGAAAGAAAAAGGCATCCCTGATGTTTGAACGGAGCAACTTGATTTCGAAATGACGAAAAGGTCCCAAGAGATAATGCAAGGTCAGCATAAATCTCATATGATACCTGCGATGTCTACGTCAAAGATTCAGCTGCAAATATAAAAACCTTAATCGGATCCGATTCCAGAATAGACACGAAGTAAATTTTACTATGTCAAGATTACATGTGGTGGATCTTAGACGGCTCTAAAAAGTTGATGACTACTTCTCACACATGACACGCCGTTGATTTCTTCCGGTATGTCTACTACAGATATACTTCAAGAGCATATTCGAACTGATGTATCACAGGATGATTTCCCAACTGAGTATGGTTATGGTGCAGCTGTAGTAGGGGGAACTTGATATAAACGATTTATATTAGAAGAAGCAAAAACTTGACAGTCAAGATATATTATAGACCTGACGATGTTGAAATAATATGTAGGTGAAGGGATATTTGTTCCTATCTGCTCCATTCCATAACACCAATGACGCCATACTGCTAGCATTTTGAGATAATCAAACGACTTAATATCCTAACATCCCGCTGACGCCCATTTCCGAGCCTCCACTGGCAGGAGAAAGAGAGGGACAAATGCAACCTGGTGGTGTGTTGGAAGAGTACGGTGACCATCCTGATGATGGAGATGAGGCAACAGATCGCCCCATGACACGGGCTAGAATGCTAGCAGGGGTGCCATTGGCTCCTTGGCTGGCACTGAGAAGACCAAAGCGGAGGAAGACCTCGGAGATAGTGACGATGATAGAGATAATGATGAGGACGATGATGATCCAAGTTTGGTCTAGAAGGGTGTTAGTGGAGGGCTAGTGATTGAATGGGATGTTGAATCTTACGGGAGGTGCGGTTGTCAGCGATTGAGTCGGACAGGATCTCGGCAAGATCAAGGAATACACGACATCTCTCGTTAAGGACTTGGATACGTGGTTTGATCTCAAGGTACTCGCGTACAGCGATATAAAGTGGGTAAAGGGTCGGCTCACTCTCCCAGAAGAAGTTGGGTACATCAAGCATATTAGAGGCTAGCAGAAAAATTAGCATGATAAGGTCCAGAGTGTGACTTGAAGAGCCAAGATTATCTGGTGGTGCGGTTGAGAGACTTACAAAGATTGACCTCCACACGACTCTTGAACAATCGACCCAAGATCCGGAAGACTTCCTCGCGCTTCATGCCTAATTGTCCTGTAGTGGCGAGTCGTCTTGGAACGTCCTTGGCATCCGCCATTTGGCGAGCCATCACTTCCTCGAAGAAGCATAGCTTAGTGCTCTGGGAAATGCCGTGGCTAATAGCCAACTTGATCATGTGGTCACCACTGCGAAGAGTGATCATGTCATTGTACACTCGTGGGCGCGAGATCTCAGTGGAGTACTCGAAATGGAACTCTTCTGTCTCGAAGTCTTCCTCGTCAAGGGGCATCGTCGCTAGAGGGATAGGGACACCTGTGGCTGATGAGGTAGCAAAGGCAAGATCTGCAAGCAGGTCTTTTTCCTGTCGCTCCGTGAAATTCCAGAATACGACCACACCGTAGCTAAAAACGAACATTTCGGCAACATTGTATAATGTACGAGCCGGCGCTTGTGGTCTTGACGATGAAGATGGTGTATGGGCTGGCGGGGAAGGGCGATCTCGGATCAAAGCGTGGCTATCATCTGTGCTGTGTCTTCGGCGACGTACATCAGGCTCGGGTGAAGGCTGCCGATTCTCATCGTTGCTGTCGGGTTGCGGAAGCTGAGGGATATGCTGCAACCCATCAACACTTTCGCTGGAGCTGGCAGCATGTTCGTGCTCATCTGGGTGGTGGCTCTGAGCTTCCTCGCTGATCCGATTTAAAAACTCTTCCCGATTTTCCTCCCGGGAGTCATGCTGATCTGACTCTTGCGGTAAAGTTTCGAAATGGTGATCATCCTCTGGACGATTGTGTCTACCAACCGAATGCTCTTCCAGCTCGACGATGAATTCATCATGATAATCACGAAGTTCGTTCCGCTCAATTTCCTCATCCAACAACGACTTTCCACCGGGGTATTTCAACACGGGGCTACTCCGCAGACGGTATCCTTCATGTCCAGGTAATAGAGGCAGATGATAGGCTGTGTAGAGACAATCATCATAGAGCTTCGTGCGTCCCCCATGCTGCTCCTTGACAAAAGCAGCAAGCGACCCCATCTTATAAGCCTGAGCAGTACAGTACGCCGTGACACGAGCCAGCTTCTCCGTCCGCCGAGCCTTCGGCAACCGCTCAGCATAACTCTTCGCACGCTCAGGAGCAACACGACGTTTCCTTGAGGTTTCCTCTTCAGCTAGGAGGGGCGCAAGGTCATTATCGACGCCGAAATCACCTCCAAGTCGTTTTGACGCAAGCAATTGGTGTCTGATCATTTCCGGATCGACATTCTTCTCTTTGGCCAGACGTGCGACAAGCTCTTCATCCACGAGGTCCGCACCTTCGACATCATTATCTTCATCTTCCTCCTCTTCACCCTCCTCTAGCTCACCGGTATCGGGCAAGAGCACTAGCTTCTCACTAACCTTCGTCGTTCGAGGTGGGAGGCGCGGTTGCGCGGCGAGTCGGCCGATCGTGCCGCCGGATCCTGCCACAGCACTTGAGCTTCCGCCGCCTGCGCTAGTCATGAGACCTCCTGCCGCAGAGGCGAGACGGCGTGACCGTGAGTTGGGTGGTGGGCCGCGCTGCTGCATTGAAGGGACGTCGGAGGCGTATTGAAGGACGTTGTCGACAGTGATGAAGCGGGTTGCAGGAGAGCGGCGACGACGAACTGTTTGGGCTGGTTGCTGATCGCGGGAGTCGGTGACCTACATTGAAGATTTGTTAGTCGAGCTTCGATATTACAATTGACGGTCGGTCCCACCAAGACAGTCGGGCTGCGTTGGCTAGTCCCCCGTCCACGAGCCGGGGGAGTCATTGTCGAAGGAGCTTAGGGTAAGCGCTTGATTAAGCACTTGAAGGGTGATTTTGTATTTGAGTCTGTGCTATGAGAAAAACAATCGTCCGCATGTGTCACCAGGTATGTATGATGCTCAGAGCCAGCAAGTTCAATTGGCTTAGCGGTTAGACCTAATCGGGACTAGTCATTTCTCCAATTACAATGACGTCCACTATGGCGATCACGTGAAATGTATAGCATCTCTATATCAAAAGGACTACCCCATATTCTGTTCTTTTGATGGAATTAGACCAGCAGTATTCCGATTAAGTATGGTCTAGATATTCACCGAGGCTTTCCACTTTGGGATCCCCAAAATCAATCCATCAACTGAGCAAGCTGTCTACACGTATATATGATTGGAGCAATACAGCAGTACTGGGTATTCCTACACTAAAAGATCACAATGGCGATGGACAAGAATTACATGTACAGAGTAAATATTCTGAGAGATTAACCAAAGATACAGATTATCGCCCAAACTATGAAAGCTTAGTTGAGCTCGATTTCATCCAGTGCATCATCAGTTCTTCCAAAGATAACCACCCTTTCAAAGGCTCTTCTGTAGCTTTTACCCTTCCCTATCTATCTCCTCACCTCCAAGTCCTGCATTTTTATTATTTCTCTTGTCTTGCTGTCATCTACCATTTGTGCTTTCCAAGCTCTACTCTATGTATGTGGTAGAGGAAACTACCTAGATATAATAGCCTTAACGAGCTATACACATCTACCCGCTTTAGCTGATAGCCTCGATCACCAGCGCAGAATAAGTCAAGTCTGTATATAGTATGAAACGTCCGAAGTTTTGACCAACCAGTAACCTAGCATTGCATACGGAGTACTCCGTGCTCCGTACTCCGTATCCAACCCCAGGTATGAGCTACCTTCATCCAAGTCACCGTGTCAGATACCTCCAAGATCACTAACAGCTATATACCAAGTTGATTACCATCTTGTAGGTCACAATACAGTGAGCCAGCATAGGACCTTGATTTTGTACGTAGCTCCGAACAATATTTGATTAGGAAGAGTTGGGATGGTGTTGATGGCAGGGATAGCTCGCTCGCGTACGATGGATGCACTGAGTCAGTCTGGCTGAATTGGTCGATGCATCTGATCAACTGTAATCTCGAGAGGTGCTTGGTGCGCGCCAGCGGGAACAAGGGATGATGCCGCCGATATCGAGAGGCCATTGTTGGAAATAGACGAGTCTAGCGAGGTACTAGAGGGATCTTGTGGAGAGTGGTAGTGGTGGATGATGAAAATGAGACTGATGAGGTGCATACATCTTTGAGGGTCCATTGACAAAGATCAGAGTAGATGTTGAGACCATTGAAGCTAGGAGCTATGAAAAGAGCGAGGATCTTGAGATCATCGGGGGCAGGAGATCTGATGGACTGTAATCTTGGTGCTCTGGGGCTACTACTACCTTCGACATGCTTGCATTAGGAGCTCGATCCAAACACAAACTACGTATTCTAAGACTGACTCTCCAAAGACTTAAATTGGGGATAAGAATGTCAATTGGCAAGTTCGAGCTAAAACAACTGGTGATAGATAAAACGCCCGGCCCGTAGATTCATGTGTCAATGT
This sequence comes from Penicillium crystallinum, assembly GCA_027569675.1. Taxonomy (NCBI): domain Eukaryota; kingdom Fungi; phylum Ascomycota; class Eurotiomycetes; order Eurotiales; family Aspergillaceae; genus Penicillium; species Penicillium crystallinum. The sequence continues at coordinate 22,971 of JAPDKR010000076.1, forward strand.
CGAATGCAACATGTTCATGGAGATAAAAGAAAATGTAAAATGAACATGAGATTAAATTATGAATGAAGACCGTCGCGGAGTCGACGATCCTCTTCCCAGATCTCCTCCTTCATGCTTTGCAGGTGAGCATGCTGCTTCTGTAGCTTGTCGAGGTCCATCTGGGGTGGGTTGGGGTGTCCGGCAAGGGAGTCATGCAGTTTGCGGTACTTTGTGTAATAGGTCTTGAATTTCTGGGATTTCTCTCTGAGGCGCTGTCGGAGGAGATCGTAGCTCATTGGTGGGGACGCGCTGCCGGTGCTGCCTCCGCTTGAGGAGCTTACTGCTCGGCGTCGCTTGACTTCTAGGTCCCCTGCAGGGCGACCTGCCTGGGGAGCGGACAATTGGTCGGAGTCGGCTTTGCGTTTCAGGGGATTGGAAGCAGAGGTAGATCTGGTCACGCCGTTGGTTTGAGCGGTAGATTTACCGGGTTTAGCAGGGGCAGGAGCAGTGCGGGATGACTTCGTGGTTTTGGCTAGTTGGGTAATGAGGGGCGAAGACGAGGAAGAGCCAGAGGATTGGTTGTTGCTGTCCGCTCGATTGCGACTTGGTTTGTCTGAAACGGTGACGGGGGGAGAGGAGCCGAGTGGAGACGGCTTCTGCGGGGAAGTCGAGGGTCGAGAGGGCGGGCGCTTCGAGGCGACTGGCTTGGTTGATTCGAGCTTAGGCTTCGACACCTCAGGTTTGACCTTCGAGGCAGATGCAGATGAGCTAGCAGTCTCGGCGGCACGAGGCTTGGCCGGTGCTTTGCCCTTTGGTGCCGAGGTCTTCGGGTTGGATGGAGTCCGCTTGTGTTCCTTCAATTGCGGCTTGGGTGCAGGCGCCGGGGTCGGGGCGGCAGGAACTACATCCACCATTTCGGTACCGTCATCTTCGTCTGAGCTGTGAACGAATTCCGCAGATTTGATCTTGCTGTCTCCCTTGATTGGGGCCTTCCCGCCAGTCTTCTTCGTGACCCGTCCAGTCAGGGTACTGTTGGTGGTCTTGGCCTTGGTCGATCGCTTGGTTACATCTTTGTCACGGGCCTTCTGAGTAGTTGAGGCAGTCATGCTGGCAGTTGTAGAGCCCTTAGTGGCGCGATCGGTCTCATTATCCTTGCTCGAGTCCTCGCCACTGGCCTTGGCTGCCGGGGCAGGCTTCTGGGGTGGCCGAGTGCTGAGGTTCAATCGAGACAGGCACTTCCCTTTGCCTCGGTCCGCCTTGGGAAGAAGTTGTTGCCAGAGCTTGTCGGATTTCGAGATGCGCATGCGATCAAAAGCAGAAATAGAATTCTCAATGGCTTCTTTCCGGTCGTCGGGAGTGTAATTGAACCCGAACAGATCGAGATCCTTGTAGACCTTGTCCTTGAGATTGTATTTCTCAGGATTGAGTCGGTTCACGACTCCGAACTTCTCACCGAGGGCGGTGCAGTCTTCAACGGTAGAGCGAGTTTGGCGGGCAAGAAACTTGGCTGAAACAGCACGAACGGCGAGCAGGTGGATAAACGGAATCTTGAGGGCCTCCAGCCTCTCGCGATCTTTGCTCTGCGACATCGGAGCAGAAGTGGGAGTCATGGCAAAAGAGGGTGCAAGAGAAGGTGACTTGGGAGGACCCAGGGTGGGACTTGCAGTGAGAGAGCGATTGGCAGCAGTTTTGAGGAAACGATCCTTTTCACGCTCGACTTTGGTCGTGGGACCTCTGTAGCCTGCTTTGCTGCCTCGCAGGCCCTTCAACTCATCGGGATGTGAGATGATGTGAGTTTTCTTTGATTCCTTCCCTCTCTCGTGGGCATTCAACTTCTCCTCCAACTCTGCCAGCGCCTGATCGGTTGCTGCAGTATCATTCTTCGCCTTTTCCACCTCCAGACTATGGCTCAGCACCCCCGTGAAGTACAAGGTCTCTTTCTCAGAGGAACTATGGTAGATCTCGGATCGGTGTGTTTCGGGATACGCATGGAAGGATTGGGACTTGCCCCCGTAGTGCAGTGACGGGTGTTTTCCCAGTCGGACTCGAGCCGGTTGATCCTTCCGGAGACTCTGAATCAGATCGTCGAGGGTGCTCTGCACCAAATTCAGCCGCATGATCTGACTGGGCTTCACCGAAGGATCGGACTGATCTCCGAGGTGGAGAGACAGCCCGGTCGGGGGAATTTCGAGGGCGGTCGACATTGTCGAACGAGTGGAGAGGTCAGGGTTGGGAGGTAAAGAGCGGATTTCGAGATTGTGAGCAGGGTCGGATGGCAGCGTGAGAGCTGCAGGTCAGGCGGCCAACTGCACGAGGGAGTGAGGTATAACCATACGCCATAAGATCGGGAGACGTTCGAATCTGAAAATGCAATGCTCCCAAATGTAAATGAAGAGTTCTGAACAGAGGAAAGTCCAAAGAAGGTGAGAAGAGAGAGAGAGAGAGAGAGAGAGTGATGAGCAAGGCGAAGCGGAGTGGGGAGAGCTGACGGTGTAAGATTACAGGGGATTCCCGATGGGGGTTAATTAATTTCCAAATTTTGATTCGAGTTCGCAGTTTCTTGATCTTCAATAGATCTCTCCTTTTCCCCCAATTATGCTTCTATCTGCCAGGGCTCTGTTGCTATAGCACTGTCTACTTACCTTAGGTACTCCCATCTCATGCTTCCGGTATGGTATTCTCCCCGTATGCCAGACATCTCAGGGCCTATGTTCGAGTCTACCGTAGTAACCTCACTTGTGTTCTTTTACTTCTTTTACTTTTCTATTTTGCACGCTTTGTTCTCAAGACATAGTAACGTTGTACAACCTCCAGGTTCGAGGTACCTGTGCCTACACCTGGAACTGCCCATGGCGTACGGAGTAGGTAACTCGAAGCTGTGAATACACGGAGTACATGCATACTCCGGACCATACATACAATACCGTGAGGAGAAACTCCAGCTTCCCGAAGTCCAGACTCTTCTTGTCCGCTTAAAGCGGGTGCGATCGGGGCATTTGGATTGTTGGATTGGGAAGTACAGATCTGACAGCCCTGAATGCCCAGAATGCCCTGAAAGCACTGGATGTCCTGAATGCCCTGAATGTCCTAGTATTCCGTTTCAAGTATAAAAAGAACATCTGAAACGACTCTCTCTCTTTTACCGGTCTTCCCAGGTCAGATGCATTCCAAATCAACTTCTCCCAGGAATGTCACCGTGCCCCTCGTTCACCGGATATCAAGTATTACCCATTTAATACTGTCCCTACCTCCGACTAGTGGACTCCCTCCTTTTCAATTAGTGGGAACGGGACCAATTCATTGTACCACATGGGTATCGGGCTCCTATTCTCTCCAGATGTGTTCCCAGGATCTAGTTCCTCGTCTTCAACATCCCCGTCTCTCATTCGTCTAGATCGCGGTGGCTTGCAAAACCCCACGTCACGGCATGTTCTAGTAAGAAATCCAAAAATACAGTCGATGATTGGATTTCCGGTTTCACTGCATGGAAGGTTCATTCATGCATCCGAATGGAGGAGTCAGGCTCCGGGGTGTACGTTGTATTACGGCGTTTTTGGCCTCGGTTTCTGAGATCCAATCTCGGAGAACATTCTACCCCGGTGGCGAAACAGAGATGCGTTGTACAAGTACCTCTAGTGTAATGAGTTACCTACTATGCCCTGGGTAAACCACGTAAGTCCCATACCGTGGATCCCTTGCGCCATTTGGCACAAGTTGTACGGAGTCCTCCGTACATCGACTAGTCTGAGACAGGGGTTGAGCACTGTCTGCCTTGCTCTGATCTGCAGATGAAGACTGCAGAACTCGGGGCCGAAAATCACAATCCAATCCTCGTATCGAGTGACTCAACCACTCGGTCAAAGACTATGACTACGACTATGACGATGACCCTACAGGACTTCGTATTCACAATCTATATAGAGCGACATCTCTCCGTAGCGACACCAAAAACCCCAGATCTACAAAGTAACCTACCTACAACATAAGTACGGAGTACCTAAGTAGGTAGCTCCACCGTAACACTAAAATGTCAACCCGAAACGACCTCGCCAGAACCCTCCGGGCCCTCCACAAACCCGGCACCCCCCTCATCCTAACAAACGTCTACGATGCCGCAACAGCCTCCATCATCGCCTCACTCCCCGCACCCGCCATCGCCACAGCCTCCTACGCGATCGCGGCAACGATCGGCGTCCCCGATCCCGCCCTGACGAAATCCCAGAATCTCGCCGCGATAGCCGCCATCGCGGCGGCTGTCCGCGCCGTCGATCCGGCCAAGCCGCTTACCGTCGATTTACAGCATGGGTACGGCGATGAGGCCGAGCTGGCGGATACCGTGAGACGGGTGATTGCGCTCGGCGCGGTCGGGTGTAATCTGGAGGATATGGATGCGACGGGGAAGCTGTGGTCGGTGGAGGAGGCGGCGGCGAGGGTGCGGGTTGCTGTGCGGGCGGCGCGGGAGGCTGGGGTGCCGGATTTTGTGGTGAATGCGCGGACGGATGTGTTGTTCGATGGGACGGTGGAGATGGCGATTGAGCGGGGGAGGGCGTATCTCGAGGCCGGGGCGACTACGGTGTTTGTTTGGGGTGGGCCGGGTGGGAGGGGCGTGTCGAGGGAGGAGATTGGGAGGTTGGTGGATGCGCTGGGGGGGATGGTGAATGTGAAGATGAATCTGAGGGAGGGCTATTTGGGAGTCAGGGAGATTCGGGCATTGGGTGTTGCGCGGGTGAGTGTTGGGCCGGAGATGTGGCGAATTGCAATGAAAGCGTTCAAAGATCAGGCTGAAGAGGTGTTGGCTTTATGAGTCATGTATTATATTGTACTCGCTTTCAGGGACTAAACTATCTGGGATTCGGGGCTTTGGTGCTTGGTCTTGACAAGTCTCCTGCAGCCCGCAAATAAAGTCTTCGGCCTTAATTCAATATCAAGTCTTTGCATATTTCCGAGTAGTCTGTCTGATCTACTCCCGGTCCGCAAATCAGGGCCGACTACAGATCCCGTTGATGCATAGATTACCGTAACAGCAGTGGTCATCGACAACACAGGGGCCGTTATCCTCGCTACAGAATGGCCATGTGTCATCCGTCGACCGGCATTTGTTGGCAGCACAATAGCCTGAGCAGCATTGCTTCGCTGGGTTACCGAATTCGCAGGAAGCTAGTAACGGTCAGAACGAGGTATGGCTAAAGACATTGGGTAGGGTCCGTCGATTCTTACAGTAGACTCCCATGCAGGTGGGTGTTGGGACGCACGTTGTGATAGTGGTTGTTGAGGGCGAGACGAACGTTGCTGTTGTGCAGGTGTCAGTAAGGACACATGCGCGAGCTGTGCCGCAGCCTCCTGCTGAACATGCCGCTGCTTCTATTTGGGTGTCAGTGTTAGCTAAGTAGAGTGTAGATATTGCAGAACGTACGACTTAGAGCCAAGTGGGCAAGAACAGGAACAAGAGCCTTGTAAAGATGCATAACTCTGTGGATGATTAGATCTCAACTACACAGGGACAAAGTGGAATGGTTCGTTATAGAGGTAACGCAGTCGATTAGAGATAGCCTGGGAAAGCACCGTGTCTGACCTTGACCATAGTGTCTTTATATACGTCGCACACCAAGACACGCAGATACCCAAAGCATCGAGTTTGAGTACATCCACCAGCAGATGACTTGATACGAAGCCTTCGACATCATTTGATGGCAAACGATGTTTCAAGGACCGTTTGCAGCCTCCCCAGATTCTGTTCCTAACTCTGCTGGTGGTCGAGGTTCGCTAACGTCATATGAATACGAGGACCGACACGAGGTTTCAGTCGAACTCGATTTCGATTGGCTTTTATGTGAGACATTGTTTGCCATTCAATCTTACTTCATCGGCATTTGTCCGTTTGTTTAGCTGCATCAATGATGGGTACCTTGTAGCTGGATGACCCAGTCGACTACGAAAGTATTGCTTGCAATTGATCACTCGGCTCTTTGTTCCTTTGCCATGTTCAACATTTGAGTTTGAGTATATCAGGTTTGAGATACAGAAATATTACAACCTATCTCGGACCAGGGTCATTTCAAGCGAAGTTGACCCATGTCCAAACTATCAGTCAGTACTCTGTTCCGGGTTATACTATTGACCTCGGAGGTTATCCAGAGTTGATTCAAAAGTTTTGACTTCATTCTCAAGATCTCTTGCTAATTTACATATTTACCGATGCTGGTCAAACAGAGTCAGAGCGCAGTCATAATCTAATTAGTTTGGGTAGCACTTATCTCGCCGGATAGAAAGATGTCAACCATCTTTGCGGTCAATCGTATTTTGTCCTACAAGCTAATGACTCCGCCTAAGTCTCTATCAGCAGCTAAGGGCAATTGGTTGTTTCATCGTGAAGCACCGAAGAGGTGTGCCCGTGAAACTATGTGATCCTAGCCCCAAATATGTCGATATCCGATTCCGCATGAAGTTCCATGATGGTAAAGTTGCCATCATCTGATTTCCCAATTCTGGGGTGTCATCGTGCTCCAAAAAAAGGTCCACAATCGAGTCGCGGGGCTTTGCCATGTTCAATAGGCAGCTTGGTTTCGTTGACTTCAACCCTTTGTTGGGGGCACTCAAAAGGAGACTCCTATTCGCTTGACCCCCTGAATTATCATAAAACATCAGTTCTGGGATCGACCTGGCTCAAGCGTCGAATATGCTAAAACTTTGCACTCAAGATCCTGCGAGTCTTGGTGCAATTATTGAAATTAGCAAGTCGAGATGCTTCACAGTCAAGTTTCATATGTCTCTCTTCGGTTGAATCAGACGCCTCGCCACAACTCAGTGGACTTGCCTACTGACTGCCAAAGCAATACGGACGCGAAACTTTTTTTACCGACTTGCCAAAGATTGTCAACAGAACATATCTGTCCGACTTCTCCAGACTCTTTTCAAGGATCTGTTCAACTCTGATCGAGGAGGAGAAAAGCAAAAATCTCAAGTTTCGTGGAGGACAGCTTGCAAATGGTGGGTTTGGGGTTCACTATGCAACGTAGATGAAGTCCACCTCTTTCGCAATTTGCTGCAAATGTTTGATTTTCGGGTTCTTTGTCCTGCCAGACGGCCCGACGATGCTTAGGACAAGACTCAAGCTTCTTGGTCAGGAGAAGCGGGAGAAGAAAGAAACGAGCAAGCAGAAAATGCGAGACAAATAAAATGATCTTGATCTGCAACTTGACTGAGTGAAGAAATGCCGATAAGATGAACATTTGACCTCGCTTCTATCTGCATCATCGCATACATGATAGTGTTGCTGAGTTCAAGGGTTTCTTCTCTGGGTGCTCCAAGCTCCATAGCTCTTTGTTCGGGCTCTAGGGGACTATCCTACATAAATTGTACCCCACCTCGCAAGCCCAGATCTATCTTCCTGACATTTTCTTTTCATCTAAATCTGAGAACGTCAATATAACACGCTCTTTCTGGTTTGATACAGTCCGTCCGATGACACCAAGCACCGAGGTTCGGAAACCTCTTCACTTGCCATGTTTCCTGTTCAACACACATTCAGCAAATGAGGATTTCTGTGGCCGAGAAGATATCCTGGAGCACCTCGCGGCTCAGCTCCTGCCTTCTAATAAGAACAGGGTCCCATCATCTGAATCCACTTTACGACAATTTGCACTTTGCGGGTTCGGGGGCATTGGCAAAACTGAAATTGCCCGCGAGTTCGCCTGGCGTCATAGAAGTTCTTTTGATGCGGTATTCTGGGTCGTAGCTGATGAGATCGCGAAACTCGATCATCATTTTCAGGAAATCTCGCTAGCACTCGGACTCGAAGAAGTATCTGATTGCAAGAGTCAAGTTGTCAGCAGAGAAGTTGTGAAAGGGTGGCTCTCGAATCCGAGGAAACATCTGTCTGCGTCGAACAACCTGATCCAATCTGGTGAAGCGAGAGCGGAAGCTACCTGGCTGCTTATATTTGACAATGCAGATGATCCGATGGTGGAGAATACAAGAGTAACTATATCGAGGCTCGAACTGATCTCTTGCAGTCATCGCTCGTCCAAAGGAAAAAGCAACAGCAGCAGATCTCAGTACATCGAATTGTACAGGATGTAGTCTGGGCAATCATGGATGCTAAGAGAAAACAATTCATGCTGAACAAAGTCGTGCAAATTCTTTGGGCGGACTGGCCTTCGGCGATGCCCAAGCCATCAAAGGAGCCGGAATTGCCTCAGCCCAAATCAACTGGAGGCAGACTCTCTGTAGGCAGATGGCCTGCCTGCGCAGCGATCTACCCCCATGTTCTGAGAATACATCAACTCTGACCAACGATCTCAGATACCTCCGAAGCAACCAAGTTGCTTTTTGCAAGGCTACTGAATGACGCCGCATGGTGTGAACATAATCATCGCAGATTTCCATTATCACAGTCTAACATGAATATCTAGGTATCAAAAAAGCGTGGAAGAACAAAGCATTTCGACGGCTTTTTTGAAACTGCTCGCAGTATCTGCGAGTCATCCACATATGCAGATCACGATGCACTCCTTGCAGACATCTACTTCTGCCTAGGTGCCATTGCTATGGATGCCAGTGACTTCGAAACGAGTCGCATCTACAAGGAACAGTCTCTTGACCCAGTGTCCGAAATCTACAAAAAGCTAGGAACGGCAGATGAGAGGTTATATCTCGGCTACGCAGAGCGAGGTATCTCGCGCATTCAAGATAAGCGGTACAAGGAAGGCGAGGCGGATTTGAAAAGCTCTCGGTAATTACGTACCCCGGTCGGGGGAGGCTAATCTGAGCTGGTCGCTTCTTGCTCAGGGCAAGCTTGAGGAATGCAACAATCTCCTTCTAGATAGTCTGGCTGGTAGAGAAAAGGCCCTGGGCAGGAACGATAGGGAGTCTGTCCGCACGGGACTGATTCTGTATGCACTTGGCAATCTTCGTGCAGTACAGGACCAGTGGGATCAGAGTTTTGAATATCACCAGAGATCTTGGCGGCATATGCGTGCAACGGTTGGCGAGAGGGATTTCTATACTGCGAACATCACCCATAAGATAGCTGAGCACATGGTACGCTTGGGGCGCAATGAGGAAGCGATGTAAGTATCCATTGCGGCTGACTGTATACACGTTTCGCTGATTTCTCTCAGAAAGTTGATCAATGAGGCTCTATACATATGGTCTGTTGATCCAGATGCCCGCAAGAACGAGATTGCTCGAATTACCTTCCTTAAGGGCAAAGTATTAGAATCAATTGGCAAGGCTCAAAAGGGATCCGTTGTCCTCAGGATTGCTAGTCACCTGAGAAGAGAGATCACTGGAGAAGATCGCGATGCGAAGGACTTGACAATGCACGACTTTGATGATATTGTTGCTTTTTGGGCTCGCTGAAAAGTGGGTGTGTGCCTTTTCGCTATTTAGGGCCCTACGGGTAGCAAATTGCAGTTGACCTAGATCTATATATATACAAATCAGACCCATACACAACGGTAAACATATCCAATCTAAAGACATGCCCATGTTCCAAATCAATCCGTCCCCAACGGATCAAAGCGCTGAAACATCTCAAGCCAGCACCTTGATACCATACTTCTCATAATCAAAGCGCTCCAAACTAGGTATCCTTTCAGCCCAGCCATCATCAACCTCCCCAATCTGCCACTCATCCCCAATCAAACCCACCCCCGACCTCCCAGCCAACACATCCTTCTCCCGGCCTCGATATTCACCCCCCAAATCAGGATGCGGAACCCAAACAACCCTCATCCCAGCCCGTCTCCCAGCCTCAACCCCAACCACACTATCCTCAAAAACCAAACATTCCCTCGCAGAAATAGGCCCCTCAGATCCAGATCCTAGCGTCTCATTCAAAGCCCGCAAAGCAACAAGATAAATATCAGGCGCCGGTTTCCCCCGCCCCTCCCTTACACGGGAATCATCACCTAAAATTATCCTCTCAGACTGGAAGAATCCAAGTAGCTTTTTCGTCTCCGGCCCCGAAGTTTTCACTTCATAACTCTGTTTCTTCGTACTAGATGCCAAAGCCAGGTGAATCTGAATCCCACCAGATGTACTTGCACTGAGAGTCGAAAGCAGAGTCTCTGCACCCGGGAGCGGTCTACAATTTGCGAAATGGAGGCGCATGCTGTCGCTTGATTCGCGGGCGAATTGAGCGCGGGAGATGGGCAGGTTAGCCCAGGTGTGGAATGTGTCGCTGTTTGTTGAGTTTGGGATGCCCATGAGCTGGGCGCGGATTGATGGGGGTAGTGGTGGTTTGCCGTATTTCTTTAGGAGGGTGTTTGTGGATTGGGTGATCATGTCTTCGGAGTTGATGAGGAGGCCGTCCATGTCGAAGATGCAGGCGCGGATTGCGGGGAAGCTGGGGGTTCTCTGTTAGTGGATTGGGAGGATTTGTCTCTCTTGGATCAATGTTGACTGTCACCAGCTTTGGGAGGATTATGTTTGTCTTGTCTGGGTGCTTACTCTGTTTTGGGAGGCATGATTGTTTGATTCGACTGGTGGTAGGTCCATATGAGGAACAAAAGTGAGTTGGGGATGGAGTCTTCGTGTAATGGATCCGGTTGGACTTTGGTTTTGCCCTCTCAGACTATTTAATGGGCTTAGAGGCTTTTATGCAATGTGCTTGTATAATGTCATTGAGAGCACATTCCACTTGGAGATAGGTACATATATCTCGGTCTGTCGGATTTGGCCTCGACATATAACAGAAAGCAGGTTCTCTTATATCATATTTAACACTGTTTATAGATCATTGTGAAGCAACTTCAATGACTTCGTCTATCAGTAATCTATGATACCCATTACAACTGGACCTCTGGAGTGATATTCATAGGCAACAAAAACAAATGCCATCAACGCAAGGAGTAAAAGCGATAGAATATTAGATGTATGCAACAATAAGAGAAGAGTAAAAAGTTCAAGCAATATGAAGGAAAATATGACTAACTAAAAAATCCCAGACACCTCAGGAGTCACCCTAAAACAAACGCAAGATCCATTTCCCGAACCCATCCATTTGATACCCAAGACAATCCCTAAACCCTCTATCTATTCCATGGATGCAGTTCCTCATCTGATCGTGCCTCGGTAAGCCATGTCATCCACATTCAACAAAAGAAAAACGGGGTGCGGCGAGATGACATCTTGAAACAAAACAATAAAATGGAAACACGATCAGACCCGACTCCTTCCAGTGCGCTGGTTTCCCATCAATATAAGTACAAGCGGATAAGAAAATGCATGAAAAACAAAGGAAATATTGAAATCAATCGAGAGTGCATTGGTGCTATTCTCTCGTGGGAATCAAGAGGCTGATGCAATGAGATATTCAACAAAGGAAATGAAAAAAAGAAAACACAAGGAAATGTAGGCTGGTGTGAGACACATGTGTTGCTTGTGAGTCTCATACAGCAGTAGACCAGGAATGATCGCCTCGGGGCTTCATTTCATAGTTCTCCGGCTCGGTGCTGGTGGGCCGACGGATGGTAGAGTTGGGGAAATACATGTGCGGGGGCATCGATGTTGGGTATGCAGGGCCAGTGGGCTCGGGGTAGGTGAAGTCATTGGCCGATCCGGGGGAGGGCATGCTGCCATGGGAAGGCGAGGCCCACCCGAGACTGGTCATGTGAGGACTGCCGTTCACGCTGTTGGGGCGGTGATCACTGTTGGCTGGGGGCTCAAGAGGTTGCGGGGGAGCATAGGGATGCGAGGTCATCGAGGGCCGAGCGTGGGGCGCACTGCCGTAGCTGGACAACGAAGGAGAAGTTGCGGTTGGGGAAGCCCGAGGGCTGCCTTGGGGGAAATCACCACGAACATGAGGCGGAATGGGGCCGGTGCCCATGTAGTAGTCACCAGCGGAGCGGTGCATGTTCAGCGGCGGAAGCTCTCCGCCTGGAGACATAGATGCATGCTGAGCAGGTGACGGTGTGGAGTGGATGGAAGCGTGCTCCGAGAACATCCCTTCACCGGGCCGTCCACGGTCCTTGTTCTGCCGCAACTGGGCTTCTGTTTCAGCTGCAGCTTCTTCAATTGTCCCAGTGTGATGATTTTGGTGTCGGGTCAACGTCGTACGGCGCGTGAAAGTCTTCTGGCAGTTGGCGTACGGACATTTGTAAGGTCGCTTGCCGGAGTGAATGCGGCGATGTCTCGCTAGAGACGACGAGTCGCTGAATGGCTGGGTGACTGTTAGATCTAGTTCTGGGCAGAAAATCAGAGAATACACACCTTGCCACATCTTTCGCACATGTGCGGTTTCTCTCCTGTGTGTACACGAGAGTGAACTGTCAAGGCCGAGCGCTGGATAAACTGCTTGCCACAGCCAGGCCACTCGCAAGCGTGGGGTCTCACTCCGGTATGGATACGCTCTAGGAAAGCGTTAGTGGGTGCGGCTAAGATATCTCGAGCAATACATACCATGTCGAGCAAGGTCACTACGCCGTGCGAAGCCCTTGTTGCAAGTTGAGCAGTGGAAGGTCTTTGGTGGGGGTTCAATGCCAGCCCTTCCCTGGACAGGCTCCTGCTGCATCTGCGGATCGCCAGCGTATCCCGCAGGTGCATAGGCCATGTTTCGGGGAGTTGAGCCCGTGGGCTGTGCATAATAGAAGCCATCAGCAAGCCCACCGTCCATCTGCATGGGGGGACCGTGAGGAGGGTATGCGTTGACAGGATTGTCCGAGCCACCTGATTCGCTCTTCATGGTGGGCGAAGCTCCGGTGTGCAACTGTGCACTGTGTTGAAAGTACTGTTGTTGTAACTGCGCTTCGGCGGCGGCGGCTGCAGCGGCGGAGTTTTTCCTGTTCAGGATGGTCGTGAAGTCCATGACCCGACCCAGCAAGTAGCCAAGGTACCGCAGTCAAGGACTGCTTTCGAAGACGTCCTTTCGACAAGCCTCTCGCAACCAATGCTCCCACGGAGTCTTCGATGGCTCGATTTTTGATCCGAAGTTCGCGCGTCAGGACCGGTCGATTTGAAAGATGTCGGCCGTTGGGTCGATCGCTGGGGAACTCGAATCCGTCGCAGGTCACAAGTTCTGCACGGCAAGATATGGTCAGAACTAGCTTTCCGGGACGGTAGGTGAAGCTTGAGGTTGTGGCAAAAACTCGACAAGGAGTGCGCGCGTGGAAAGACCTCGGTAGACCCAAAACTCACCTTGTGTGAACCTGTCTTCCAACGTTCTCCGTTCAACAGTCTCAAAGAATGAGACGGGGTAAATTCTCCACTCCTTTGCAGTGGAATGCAAGGTTGCGTAAAGGTATCAGGCAATGATTCGATTTCTGCCACAGAAAAACCAAGCTCGCCTCAGTGAATAATGTGGTCGGCTCAAGGCGGAACGCGTGATCGTCTGTCGGTGTAGGTGAAAGAAAGGTAGATCAACTATCCCTATTCAAGTTCCTATAAGAAAACTCGATAGTCAGCATCCTCGGAATCTCACAATAATGGTTGCGATCCCGACACCCTGTCCCCAGAGTGCTTGGTGAGTCCTCATGTGCGCCACGGTCCTCACCGTGATAGACCAGTGACACCCGAATTTCTAAAAAGACGGAAACAACAGACCAGCACACGTGGGGAGATGTCCGTCACGACACCCAAGTAACCGCGCGAGGGTTGGGCAGCCAAGGCGAATAGGCGGGATGCGTCCCCGACAAATCGCGGTGAAGGCAGAAAGTCGAGCGAACACACACCTTTTCAGAAGCTCAAGGTTTCTGCACGATACAGCAGAGATATGATAGCGAAAAAATCGAGGGAGAGGGAGAGGAAGCAGGAGAGGAAGACTGTGCCAGGAACACACAAGGGGCAGAAAAATAGGTCAAGAGGATCAAATTCAGAGGAAGATTGAAGTGAAAGGAAAGGAAAGCACAGGGTTAAAAAGTAAAAGAAGACGAAGAAAGGGGAGGGGGGATAATTATGTTATTATTTAGGTGATTTAGGTGTGGTAGGTGCCACTGTCTGCATACTACATCATTATTTACTATTTCCTCTCTCTTCTTTCTCTCCTCTTTCCTCTATTCCCTATTTCAAATCTGTATTCTCCCATACTGCGGTATTCTATTTTGATTCTTACAGTGATTCGAGTCTCTATCTGATCTCATCCAGGGTATCAACATAGATCACATCGAGTACCTCCTCACACCCTTTCCCAGCTAGTTTACTCTAGTTGGACCCAGCGAAGCCCGCTAGAAGGAAAGCCGGCCGCACCAGAAGGGCCCGTCAGCATTGGATCCACAACGTGCCCTCCCCGTGCGAAAATGGATACAAAAGGCCGATCCGAACCTGAATTTCCCTTTTTTATTATCCGAGTCCCTTCTAGAAGTCCAGGATAGGAGATTCCCAAACACAGTGGATATAGTAGTGTGACGCAAGTTGACCATCTCAATCCCATGACGCAGAGGAGAGGCTAATAGGGCACTAAGACGTTAATCCGGGCCCAGTCTTAGCATGAAAGGGGAAAGTGGCCGAACTACGACCCCTGAAGCTAAAAAAGAAGGGAAAATTGAAAAAACACTTGATCAACGATGGCATGCAGGTTTCGCATGGTGCGACACATGGAGTGATATACTGATTTTTATTTTCTGATATAACCATTGAAGGGATGCGGAAAGGCGGAGATTGCCTCACCATCTCGATAGTCTGTTCCGACTATTGTTAGTTGAAAAGACGGTGGAAGGCTAAAATGGAGATTTGCATTCCTTCTAGAAGGTTTGATGCACCCACTATCACGATGCCCTTTCCAGTCCCCTCACGGCATAATATGCGTTACACGGGGTAGGACGAGGAATTGACGGTGTTTTTGCTCTTCGCCCCTGAAGACACGTTTCTTTTTGGTTTTGTTTTTTTTTTCCCTCTCTACTTCGTATCTACATGCTAACTCTTGAGAAGATCCCGAGCCAAGCCGGGGTGCATCGGGAATTACCATTGTGTTCGCCCCTTTTCCCTTCTGGGGACACTAGAAGGCACCGGCTGGCTTCAGCCTCCAGGAACCCCACAAGAGACGGCACGGCTCTCTGCCAAGCCTTCTCCTGACCTTCTGGAAGGCCGCCAGAAGGATTTTCGAACATCCGTCGAAGTCGAAGGGAGAAAAACATGCGCGGCCCCCATCCTGCACGGTGCGGAGCCTTACCAGGAGATCCGGAGCCTGTGCGCTATACCCTTCACATCCAAAGGACTTATTAAATAAAAGGGATCTATTATCGCTTATGCGCAGATAAAATAAAAGGGGGGAATGACTGGTCCAGTCATATCGTCCCTATTATTCGGGATGATCACTCTCACCTGATGCTCTTACCCCTCTAACATCCCTGACACCCGTGACGAAAGTGACGACACACTCTCTGCACATGTGTTTTTTTCTCGAACGGAGATTATCTTCCTTCTTAGGTGAGCCGAGGTGTCTTCTTGGGAGTCAGGAACCAATGGCCGACCAGATGATTTATTTCAACCTCTTTTTCCTTGTTTTTTTTGCGCATCGAACGATTAAATCATTGGCTCAACACGGGGGGATTCCCACATGGTTGTGGCTGAGACGTCTCTTAGTGTATCATATCCCACGCTAGTCTCCATTTTTCTATTAGTAGAACAGTGCCGGAGACCCCTGGCCATCGTATTATGGAGTCCGTACAGGTTCTAGCATTTTGCTTTCCTAATTCAAATACTATTCCAGAATCCCCTCTCCTCCAGGTATCTATAAGTCCTCATAGAGCTTATATATCATATCCCCAGAACTCAGGAACGAACGCTATGACCAAACGGCCCATATCTCGGTTCTCTGCGATCCCACTCTGATGTCACTTTGTTCTCCGGAAATTGAGCACTGGCCCCCACTGATATGCCGAAGTCATCACACCAGATCAACTAGCTCCTCTCAGTGAACTGATGCACACCAATATATCTGGAATCGCCCACGGACTGGTGGCGCAGAAGCTAATGCCACATGGCCCCTCAAGCGTTGCGTTGCACTGTGCTTGCTCCACTGGGGAGAACACCGACAATATACAACATACGGTGTACACTACGGGATATGAAAATAATAATAAGCGCCCGTACCACGTACAACATACATAAACTGAAACTAAACTTCTACAACTCCCGTGTCAGAAGTGCTGTCCTGCAGGTCCCAAACTTGAGCAGTCGGCTCGGATCGCGTGGGCTTGCTGTCTCTGATATGCGGTATTCCCTACATATGTTAAATGTTGGACATGATTTTCCGTTCTCCGGATTGTCCTCGCTATAACTGCTCTGCTCCACTTCTCTCATCCGTATTCTGGATCGACAGTCGACGCCGATCGATCTTCAGGGGTTCCATAGGATCTTCACCGGTTGACCCCTACTCTGTACTAACATGATGTTGGGAAGCGTTAATGTCTCAAATAGAGAGGTGGGCGGAGGGTACCCCGTGTGTTCGCGGATGGGAAGTGAATTTCCGCGGGAGGGGGTTTTCTCAAATTTGGGATTGCAGAATGTCATAGATATATATTTTTAAAACGTGGTGGGTGGCTTCGGAGTGGGAGGTGGGATATTTTGAATGGGGGCAATATTGAGATCGAGAATTGAGGACAAGAATGGGATCATGGAGCTACATGTAGGTATTGTGAAAGGTAAGGATCGGGATAGAGACGCTTGATCCACCGTGAATAATTAGCAGAGGCTCGACACCTTTCTGGTGATCACTGACAGGAGCATGCCATGATATATATATTCTCCAACCTCAGGTGCAGAAATATATACAGGCCAAACATGTTTGTAGGTCCCATGGTCTGGGATCTCGATCTGTGCACGATGGAGTAAGGGACATGTGGCTGTCTGGCTGGCCATGGTAGAAGGTGGATGCTATCCGTCTGCTCTGACCTCTCTACAACGCTGAAGACCTCGAGACCCCGGCTAAGTCCAATATTAGAAATTAGCAGTAAGCATTCTTGTGCCACGATGGACACGCTCCGGAACATCCGGACCGAAACCAAACTAGCGAATACTAAACCTGACAAGAGGACCCAAACAGCTCAAGCTTCAGGAGATGGTTCCGAACTGTGGCTATAACTACCTAGGTACACACTCAGAAGCGAAGAAAGCAAAACATCCATATCACATTATTCAACTCATGAGAGAAGACGGGTGTATCTCTGATCTATAAACAACGAAACTCCATGCAAAGTGGCTTTCCTTGGCCCATGCGCGCTACCCTTGTGCCGGAAGAGGGTTGTTGATCTAACAGACCGCCGGGGCCTAGAGACATTATAAAGCCCGTACAAGACCTGTACATGTACCAGACAAAAAAAAGGGGAAGAAAGTATTTACTTCTTGCGCCATGACAGCTCCAAGACATGATCGCCGTTCTTCGGGTCACGCATGACATACCACTGGATGGCATGATCGCTGTCCACCATCACGGCATCCACCAGCTGGAAGCTCTTCTTGTCCTCGTCCTTGCGACGGAGGGGACCCAGTTCGTGCAGGTAGGATTCGTCGTTCGCGCCATTGTGCGCGTCCCAAGTTTGCTCCATGGCGATATCGTCTTCGTCGGGGTCGGCGTGGTACTTGATCACCGAGAATCCGTTCGTCAGAATCCAGCCGTCGCTGAAGTGCCATTGGCGGAGCAGGCAGCTGTCGCCGCACAACTCGGCAATCACAGATAGTTTCGGCATATCCGCGTGGAACCAGGACTTCCAGTGGTGCACTGTGAGCGGGGGCTCGCGGCCAGACTCAAAGAATCCGGAGGCATCGTGCATCAGGTCCAGCTGGCGCAAGCGGTGATCCACTGTTAACCGGGTCTGGGTGTACCGGTAGACGCAGATGGCGATGCGGCGATCACCGGTGAAATCCATCGCAGAGCACTCGTCGTACACGTTTGTGATTTCATTCATTAGAGGTTTCGATAAGAAGACGCCCGCGCCTCCAAACCCGATCATTCCAAATGTCGCGATCTGCGGGATCGACTCTGACAGTCCGCCGATATACATGGACGTGGTGTGGTCGTACTTAGCGAGCGCGTCCACTAGTCTGGGCATGGACAGGAAGAATGTGTCGTCATCAATGACGCAGCCCCATTGAGTTGTTTCCCGGGCATGTTCGTTCAAGAGAGGGATAAGTGCAAAGTATCGGTGCAGGTAGTCGTCGTCCGACTCCGTGATATGAAGATTGATCCCCAGAGCATCGGCCTTGGCCTTGACATCACGGATTCCGTTGTCCGAACGGTCTGTTTCGATCAATGCAAACATGCGGGTACGCGTGTATCCAGCCCAGTGTGCGAATGCATCCAGAGACTCGTTCAATCTCTCCACGCTGGTGGCGACACCAAAATCGATGTGCGATGCGTCCGCCAATTTCGGTGGTTGGGGAACCGTCAGGGACACCGGAGAGGAAATGGTGCATCCGTCTGTTCCGTCCACACCCTTCGACCCTTGGAAGAATGGTTGATCAAGTCGCTGCTTGTAAGGTACAGGTTCCCCCGTCAGGTCGACCACGATTTCCCGGCGGGTATATTGGGCGACTTTGAGCACATCGAGAGCAGCCAATCTATCATGATCGATTTCGCATTTGACATTGGGGGAGATGGTGACGTTGGAAACCGTCTCGAGAGGCGTTTTCACTGGCTCAACCCGTGGCCAAAGTACTGCGGCAAATCCTAGCACGACCAAAAACGCGACTCCAAACCGCAGCACCTTCTTCCA
The DNA here is from genome assembly GCA_027569675.1 of Penicillium crystallinum. Classification (NCBI taxonomy): domain Eukaryota; kingdom Fungi; phylum Ascomycota; class Eurotiomycetes; order Eurotiales; family Aspergillaceae; genus Penicillium; species Penicillium crystallinum. Next base: position 41,600 of record JAPDKR010000076.1, read on the forward strand.
CGCCCATGATGCCCCTGGAAGAGATCCATCCCGGGCGCTGAATATCATCCTGTATTTTATAAGATTTTGTCGGTTTCTACCGCATTGCGGAGACGAGGGTTCGGGCTAGAGCACAATCAAGGGCCCACGATCGCAGGCGGATGAAAGTGAAATATAAGATGCCCGGTTGATTTTGGAAGGGGATGTAGAAGGGAAAGAAAAGAAGAAGAGACGGGAAGATCAAGTTCCAGGGACGATCATGGTTCCATGGTATGAAAATGGAAAGGTCAATTCTTCTCAAGGGGTCTGAGGGATGATCGATGACGTGCAGGGTCCTCCGGGCCATTTGGTCAAAGTCACGTGTGGAGTAGACCTATCTACAGGGTATAATGTAGGAATGCAAGTTGATCTGTTGAGAAATTGACGAACAATCGAGATCATCATGACTGACAGAATGCGGAAATCTCATCCACTACGGAGTACAACACCATTCAACGTGGTACTCCCAGTGCTCCCGAAGCAATGCAAACCAGCCATCTACGACCCTGTCAACGCCAAGACCTCCTAAGCAATGCTCCCCTCTCACTTGTCAGCGATCTCTTCGGTCTCCACGTCCGCGCGTCCTCCCGTCCCGATTGCAGCTGTCTCATTGCTCGCGTGGTCCAGATGGCTTCAACAGCCAAGGCACTACCGCCCTACTTAAGTACCACAACGGAGTAATATCCGAGCGGCATACGGAGCACATAGAGTGCTACAATGTACATTCAAGTTGTACATTTTGACAGACCATTCTTTCGATACAATGTTGACCCCTTCGGCTGAATTTTTATGAGAGCTCGGAGTACAGCGGATTTTCTGCCTCTTGCCGCCCTGAAGGTTTTATTTTAGGCGATCTCTGTGTCGATCTGCCCCTGTCGATACATAGCTAAGTCCATATCACTGACTGGATCTCCTTGAATCCACTCACGTATTCACTACGGAATGGAAGCCTTTCGCTTTGGACTAAGAAAAGCTTGATCCATCAGGTGCTCTCGGGATCCAGTCTGAAGGTCACGATGTTCATGAAGACCCGGAGTATGGATAGGAGTTCCGTTCCCATTTCTCAACTGTGTCCAATCCGATACCCAGAATGTGTCAGGTGTGTATAGGGCACAGCCTCAAGGTCTAAGGTTTGACCCGCTGCTGATCAAGGATACGGGCCGGTGTTTCGGCTTTTGCTTCTCGAATACGTAGTACGAGGATAAAGTAGCTAGATAGATATGCATCGCTGTGAATATGTGTGTTGCGCTTTATGCCGGAAGCATGGTTCCACCTGAAACATAAGGCTCTACGTTGTAACTAACTAACTACTTTACTTCTAAAGTTGTACCTATATACATGTAAGGTTCTGATCTATGGTACTTCAATGAATGCTTTTCATACTAACATAGCTGGTATGTTAAAACTTCATGACCTGGGTTTCCAAAATGAAGACTTTCTCATAGAGATTACATCATAACTCTTTTCTTATTACAAGCACTCTGGTTTTAGATCTCAGGTTTTAGATGCGGCTGCGGTGTGCTCATGATGATCTACAAGAAGACAGATATCTACCATTCGCCATGCATAGTTATGATCGAGGAGTTTGAGAAAGTTCATCTCTTCGCAAAAATAGAAATCAAGTCCCTCATTTCCAACTTACATATCTCATCAAGTTTTGCCGTATTTTGACCTTGACCATAGAGATATACACTGAGCTCGAGAAAGCTGTACCCGGGGCAAGTTCCGAGATTTATGAGCGATGAGTTAGAGGTATTATCAGCCTCACAAGAAATTGAAAAGGAATCCATAATGCTATTCAACGGTCTAGAGAGGATGCCTGTCTACAAGATAGAAGTTATGGGTCGGCCACGTGAGCTACGGTAGCGCATACGGCATTAAACGCAGAAAGTCTCCCGATGGGGAAGACCAGTTCCGCACATTGGAGTTTGATAACAGTTGATCTGGGGAAGCAACCGTGTTCTTTATGAAAATCACACGATTTTGCCTCAAGCCAGATATCATCAGCATTCCCATCCTTCTTACCATCTAATACCCCGTTGCAAATCTTCAGCGACCAACCCCCGCTATGGTTGCGCAATCGCTGGCTTCGCTGTTGCAGCGGGCATCGATTGACGACCACGAGGAAGTCCTCCAGTCGTGCAATGCAGCTCTCGCCAAATCCAAGTCCGATCTGAAAGCGCAACATATCAAAGTCGTTGCTTTGTTGAAACTTGACCGTTACGAAGAAGCTCTCAAGACATTTGAAGCCGGAGGCGATGCCCTAAAGAAGAGCGCAGGCTTGGAATACGCCTATGCATCATACAAGTGTGGAAACCTTGAAGAAGCTGTAGAGGCTGTTACTCGTACGGCTTCTGGGCGTGGCGCCAATCATCTCGAGGCGCAAGTGGTATGATGCTCATGTGTCGTGACGTTTGAGGACCAATGTTGATTGACATGTCATAATAGCGCTATCGTGCCGAGAACTTCCGACGGGCAGCCGATATTTATGAGGAATTGTCGAAAGATACGGCTTACAGTCACGAGATCAACGACCTGAACATCAACTCGTGGGCCACCGATGCACAGCTCCAATGGAAAGGGGAGTCGGAATTCGTGCGCCACAACCGATTGTCGCGGGAGGATTTGGAGTCGTTTGAAACAACCTATAATGCAGCTTGTCTGCACATTGCAAAGGGTGAATTGAAGCAAGGAGAGCTGCTGCTTAATAGAGCTCGAGGTCAGTACCCCGCTGTATCACTCGCGACTGGAACTCGAACTGATGTGCGGGACAGACATTTGTCGGACATCTGAAGATCTCTCACCTGAAGATAAGACTGCAGAGCTGCTGCCAATTGCAGTGCAGCAACTCTATGTCCTAATTCGACTTGGCAAACTGGAAGAAGCCGAGGCGCTTTTGAAAGACATTTCCGTAGAAGAGTATGTTGGAGGCCATACTTCCTGGAAACTCACTCACTAACATCTATCAGCATCTCCGAGTTATCAACCAAGAAGATCGCCGGTAACAACATTGTTCTCGCTCGCCCAACCGCCGTCAACCCTTACATCCTCTACAAGGCCCTTCACGAAACACCAGATGCCATCAACAACGATAGACTATTCGAATACCAATACCGTGATTTGATCGGTAACTCACACGCCGCAGACCTTCTGGTCCAGAAATACGATGGTATCATCCGATCTACATCTAAGGCGCTGTCAAAACGCCAAACTCCGTCCACTGATGCCATCACCAACCTCCTCTCTGTATCTAATGCAGCAGCCCACGCCGAAGGCAAAACCGACTCTAAAGCCCTAAACCAGATTGCTCCATTGCTGGAGCGACGGCCCAAAGACATCGGCCTTCTCCTGACAGTCGTGCAGCTCTATGTCAGCACCGGCAACACCACCTCGGCCATCACTGCCATAGAGCGAACTCTTCGCAGCCTGGAGGAGTCAAACGAGTCCATTCGCTTCAACCCGGGACTCCTCAGTGTCCTCGTCTCTTTATACCAGATTGAGGGCCGCAGGGTTCAAATTCGGACTACTCTCGCACAAGCCGCTTCCTACTGGCGTACACAGCCTGAGCCTTCCGTCTCCCTCCTCCGCGCAGCAGCCGCTTCCCTCCTGCACTCCGAAAACCGCTCTGACCTTACTACTGCCGGTGAGCTGTTCCGTTCTTTGTATCAGCAGGACCCCAACGATACCCTCGCCGTCGCTGGCTACGTCGCCTCCCAAGCAACCCTCGATTACGCACAGGTTGAGTCTCAACTCGACCGCCTTCCCGCAGTCAGTGACCTGATTGCCGACATTGACATCGCAGCCCTGGAATCCGCGGGCATCGCTCCCTCAGCCTCCTCAGTAGCCGCAGCCGCAGCCGCTTTCGCTGGTGCCCGTAAGCGCACAGCAACCGGTGCCGGCGACCGCGCTAACAAGCGTGTTCGCAAATCCCGTCTCCCCAAGGACTTCGATCCCGCCAAGAAGCCAGACCCCGAGCGCTGGCTTCCTATCCGTGACCGCTCTTCTTACAGGCCCAAGGGCAAGAAGGGCAAGCAACGTGCTGCGGCACTCACCCAGGGTGGTCCCGTCAATGAGAAGGCGGAGGAGTCTGCTCCTCAACAACAGCAAAAGTCCGGCGGTGGCTCTAATGCTAAGAAGAATAAGAAGAAGGGCAAGCGGTAGTCTAGTCCCTGTACTTGCACAGAAATTTAATTGCTACGATGCATGGAACCCAATCCAGATGGATAGTAAAAATTAAATTGCTTGTAGGTGGCCTTTTGGCCTCTCTGAAGACCAGTTGAACCCCGAGACTCCGATAATCGCAATGACTAGATGAAGACGAACAATCTGTAGAACCAGCTCGGATGGCTCTATCCTCGCTCCGCTAATGACTAGATGAAACTGACCCCTCCCTCCCGATTGAACCTCAAATGAGAAAACCAGGCAATCAACCCAGCGGAGTGCTGATGGTGCCGCATTGGCGGTTATAGTGCTCAAAGATCATGAGCAACAGTCGCAGATCCATGACCGCATCCTCGGCCGTCGTCTTCGCCGCCGACTCCCCACCAACCAGATAAGAATGCAGAGTCAAGAATTCCCGCTCATACGCCTCCTCGCAGGTACTCACAGTCTCCGTCCTCTTCACCCGAGGATGAGGAACCGCATTCTCAACCTCATTAATCTGATTCTCATTGATATTCTCAATCTCCGCGTTCTCATCCACCTCCTCAACAATAACCTTCACATAAGTGCCGGTACTGATCTTCTCGCCCGGACGAGGAAAATCATACTCAACAGTGAGAGTCTTGTGCGCGCCATAAACAGTCAAATGCGCATCACACCGCGGCACCGCATCCACACCAGCCTCATAAACAAGCGTAAACGGATGTCCCTCATTCTTCTCCGAATTCGTATAGTGGAAGATGGCAGAGTAAAACGGATCCGTAATGGCGACATTGGCCACCGCATCAGGGAACCCCAGCGACTCCCGCATCACCGACAGATCATGACACCCCAGCATCCCCAGATACCGACAAAACGCAATGCGGTCCGGCGTCAGATCGTCCTCGTACGCGAAGACATCTTCTATCAGCGCGCGGAACAGTTCCGGGTTATGCTGCTCTTTCATGGGCGGGGTGATATCCTTCGATGCGGGCGAGATGATACTATTCATGGGGCCGGCGATGTGTCGACAGCGCGCGTAGTAGATGCGGCCGAGACTGGCGAGCTCCTTTTTGAAGACTTCTGTGTAGCATGGTGCGTAGCGGCGGGCGCATCCGACGAAGACTTTCGGTCCGTCGGATTCGTTGATACCGTCCAGGGAGCGCGCGGCTTTGCCTCGTTTGATTGCGTCGCGGATGCGGCGGAGGCTGGGGACGCTCATTGTTAGTGGGACTTCGACCATTACATCTTTGCCGGTTTCGAGGGCGAGCACGGTGTATTGTTCGTGGTATTCCATTGGGAGGAGGTTGAGGACTACGTCCACTTCTTTGTGGCGGAGGAGGTCTGAGGCGATGGTCATGCTGTGGGTGATTTCGAAGCGGGTTTGGCATTGTTTGGCGATTTCTTCGTTCGGGTCGTAGATGGCTGTGAGGGTGAAGTGTGTTTTGAGGGACTGGAGGACTGGGAGGTAGGTGGCTTGCACGGCGTTTGTGGCGCCTAGGATGCCTAGGCGCAGGATGGGGATGGCCATGCTGGCGGTGGAAGTAGAGTGATGTCGATCAGATGGGTATAGAAGGAAGATGAGAGATCGGGTTCTTTGTAGATCCCTTGAGCGTGGCGAGTTACTAGGGGGATGAGTGATGTCTCAGGTCACGGGAGTGCGGATGTTTGGAATGTGAAGGTGAAATGTGAGAATCATATCGAAGGAATGTTCTTGAAATAAGTTGAGAAGCGTCAAAGAACAGAGGGCACTGCCCTTGTGAGTTGTGTAGTACACAGGCACATGGACGGAGCATATGCCAACTTCGTGACATCATTGTTCATTAGACCAGGTTCAGATCTCTTTGGTTCAGTCTCAGCCTTACCCCAGATTCGATCCATGGTCAGATCTGATGTACTTCGTATTGGCTGGATGGAGTTGATTGTCGATCCTCTATCTCCATCTAGCTTAGGTGGATGCATGTGTACATACAGTATTGGTTGGGATCTCAAGCATGTAGCAAATAACACAATGACACACTTGTAGTGCCCAAATATACCACCCTGATGAATATGGGAATCGTAATACTTCAGACAAATGATCCTATAAGAGTCAGATAGGTACAGGTGAGAAACAGGATGGTCGGATTAAGCAGCCTCAGATGTTCTGGAAGGGCGGAGAGTGGATATGCGGGCCGAAACAACCAAGGTTGGAAAAGGAGACGGAAGTACATCAACTCGTAGAAGACGATCGAACTCAGGACCTTGATCGGACTTAACAGATTTACAGAAGCTGCACACAGTTGAGAATTCCATAGGGTGATATAGCGAAGCAAAGCAACACTATCCAGGTACCGCTGGATGCGAGATCAAAGGCATACAATTGAGGAATTCATGTTGAGCTACGGTCTTCTTTCCCACCATCTCCCCCGATATGATATTCCACGTATCATTCGCGTGCTATTTGACATAAATCCCAAGATCTGCACAAAGATGAGATCTCACGTTGAATAATCCCAAACAGCATTTCCCATGTGATCTTCAGTTCGATTAAGAGTGGATCGTCAGATCCCCCGAGGGCCGGCTCACAAACCTTGCAAACTGCCGTGATTCCAATTTGAGAGACTGTTGGCAATGCAATTCACATTCATTGAGGCCATGGATTGATTTCAAAGGCACGGATCACACGTCAGCAGACTTAATGTACATAATACAGACTGCCATATATCTCACCATGGGGATGAGAGCTTGCAGAGCAGGGAGCAACAGTCTTATCGTCATTCGATAAGGCGAAGCCGACTCCCGAGCCGAGGTCTCCTACTCCGTACCTGAGATCGCGAGATGCTTCCAAGGTTCCCTTCTAAGCTGACGTACAGCCCAAGGCCCTTTCAGTTCTCACGAGCATATTATCCATTGACACTGTGTCATCTCCATTTCAGATAGACCCATCAATCCAACGACACAGCCATGGCAACCACATTAGCGGAGCATATATCACTGGATAGAGTCCAGGATCATTATGTCTCGACACATCTTCCCCAAAAGATGGGAAACTCAGCACCCATCGCATACGGTGGCTATGCCATTGCTCTGGCAATCCATACTGCCTGCAAAGGTGTCCCCGATGGGTTCAACCTCTACTCCGTCTTTGGACACTATCTGCGCGCTGTCAGCACAGAACTCAAACTGATATGCACGCCTGTTCAACTTCGGAAATCCAAGAGTTTTGTAACCTATCGGGTTTCTGTCGAACAGAAAGACCCATCAACTGGCAACCTGCTGCTGTGTATGGAGTTATCAGCCGATTTCCACAAAGATGAACCATCAGTCCTTACACACTCGGCTCCTCCCACCAGGAACTATACCCATTGGCGAGACTGTGTTCCCTGGGAACAAGCGGTGGAGGATAATTGGCTCAAGCCCGGCAAAATCACAGAGAAACAGCTCAACATCTTCAACACTTTGTTCAAACTATCCCGGGAGCTCTATGACGCTCGTGTCTGCCCAGAAGGCGTGACCTCTCAAAATCTGCTAGGATTCGCCAAGAAAAGCAAAACTAGCCAGGACGAATTGTCACCTACGCAAAAGTCATCTGCTGACTGGGTGAAGGTGAAACACCCCCTTCAGACCAAAGCAGAACAGGTGGCTGGTCTAGGGTTTTTGATGGACGGTATTCTGGCCTTCTTGCCCTTGGCTCACAATCATATGTTCTTCGATGATGTTGGTGCGTGCTCCAGTTTGGATTTCGCGTTGCGCATCTTTGTGCCGCAGCCTAAGATGAATGAGTGGCATTTGAGGGAGATCATCAATCAACACGCGGGTTCTGGCCGTACATATACTGAGAGCAGACTGTGGGATGATGAAGGGAATTTGGTCGCTTCTATGACACAGCAGTCGATTTTGCGGGTTTCTGCTAAGAACGCAAAATTGTAGATCCTGGTCTTTTGATCCTGTTTAGATTTAGAATTGAGCTGCATAGATTCTGAAGATATTTTGTCGCTTATGATATACTCAATATACGTCCAGCTTTTCAATTCATTCGAACAGAGATGCTTCGGCTTGCTTCCACGCACTGGATCTTGATCATGGGACAATTCGCCTTTGCTTTCAAGAAGCTGAACCAACCAATGAAGAGAGCTGGTCTGGACCGTGAAAATGAATTGCAATAAGGTGATGGAGCCAATATACTTTCAAGCCTACTTTTAAGGCTACCTATTGACCTCGAATTTTGATCCAAGTAGCGCGGGTCCCATAAGTTGCCTAGCGAATTGAGCTTCCTTTGGGTTCCCCACGATCCGGAACGTACCTGCATGGATTTCCCCCAAATGATATGCATAATGACATGCTTGCAACATAAATAGCAGCGGCACGTTGAACACCGGTATCATATTTCATGGTATGATTCCCGGAGATGCTATTCTCTTTTTCCAGCCCACAAGACTCGGTCCCACACGAAGTGGCACGAGGAAATGGCTCCACGAGCTATATGATTAGAAGGCACTGCTTCTAGATCGTTGATAGGATTGGCTCATAGCCAATTCCACTCTGCGCCGGTTCACTTAAAGAGTATCTCTCCCACCCCATTAGCGCCTTTGCATCCTCGGGGAAGCAGGAGACCTGCCGAGGCGTCGATCAGCTCTCGGTGTCCTCCGTACGGTGTACATCGATGTACTCCGTGGATCCAGACCCGATCCCACTAAACTCGGACCCGAGACGGTCCGGCGTCCAGCTTGGTGGAATCACTTGCCGTTTGACGTTAGGGCTAAGCGGGCCAAGCTCCACCAACGCCTTCACTCCACTGGACTATTGGCAGACCTAGCTCGATTGGCTGTGATCGCTGTCGATCTAGATAGTTTTGGAGCTTTTGTGTTGAGCTCGGCATTGCTAGCTCTGTTATTTGTTGAGAAGCTAATAAATTACGGGGTACTCCCAAGGTTTTTTATACTATACCTAATCTGTACAACGTCTTCTCTGCCTGGTCCTATATCTACTGAATTTTCCCGACCTCAGGAAGTTTTTCTCTCAAGCAAAATAATCCCAAATCTTCACAATGCAGTACAAGTTCGCCGCTGTCTCTTTCCTGGCTGCTGTGGCCTCAGCCACCACCACCACCTCTGCTACTCCCTCCCCTTCTGCCACTCCCTCTTCCTCTGTGATCGTTTCCTCCTCCGCGATCCCTTCTTCCTCTGCCATTCCCTCCTCCTCTGCCATTGCTTCTTCCTCCTTCTCTCTGCGCCCCAGCCGCACCCCTAAGTCTTCCTCCATCGCTGTCTCCTCTACTTTCGTCCCCACCCCGAGTAGCTCCGTCATTGCCTCCTCCACCTCCGTGGCCATCGCTTCCGGCACTCCCGGCGTGACCACCGATACCTACGACTGCGTCTACCGCGGCTGGGGCTGCGACTGGACCAAGTCCGACTCCGGCCTTGCCTCTGGCTACTGCGGCCGCTCCTCCTACAAGGCCGGCCACCAGCTGTCCAGCGGCAAGAAGGTCCTGGCCGTCTCCAAGAACGGCTCTGGTGACTGCTCCTCCAAGGCCGGTGACCAGTGCTGCCAGGTCCTGGCTGATGATCCTTGCCGCCGTGGCGAGAAGTACCTTGAGTGCCAGAAGCTCGAGTAGGTGTGTATCAAGGTTTCGAATGAGGTTGGGGAACTTCGCTAATTGGGTTTTAGATTATGAAAGCTATATGACGCTTGAAGAATCATGAAGCAAAAGACTATCTTAGCGTGCATTTTGTACAGTTGCATTACAGCGTGTATTAGATTTTCTGTCTACATTTAATAGAATTGCAATAATTTGGTTTTGACTGGTCCATTGTTCGTATCAGAGAGATGGTCATAAGTGGTGGGACATTGAAGGTCAAGATGTTATGTGACAGAAATCCTATCATGATCATCTCCGCACCAAATTACAAAGAGTACATGTACTTGTGCGCTCAGTTCCCTGCTTCCTGATTTGAATAAAACGAAGAATGGTGGTTGCCTAGGAGTGATCATTGTGCTACGGAGTACACACGGCATATAACTATCTGCAGAATCGAGTACATCTGCAGCCCGTCTGTGAGGTAAATTAATGACCTGCAGGGTGCTTCTGGAAGCATCGGATGGAAGTGGGTCTTGGGGGATAAACAGCCGGAGTTACCTTTTTTCTCTTTTCTTCCATATGGAGAAAGTATATGGAGAGAGTTGGGGTTTAGTGCGAGAGTAGCACTTTATCCTATATTAATTGCAACTTATTATCCGAATGTGTTGAGTCGGCAAATATTAAGCTCAACTCGAAGGCTAAGAGCCCGCCACGGCTCAAAGCATTTCGGGCGATGCCCACAAACACAGAGAAAGGCGACTTGAGGTGACTAATCCTGATGTACTCTTATTGGAGGTGGATGGTCATTGAGAGGTTTAATAGTATTGAATTTATGAAGTAGATCAGGTACCTCGCCATAAACGCAGACGTATTGATCTGGTGACTTCATTCAAAGGTACTTCTGGGGACTTTATTTGCCTGTTGAGATAAGCGAGCTGTGAGGTACCTTGAAGTACCTACCGTATATAGCTCAGCCTCACAAGAGGGGCGCTATCCACATCAGCTAACGTCATTGATTTCTCACCTGCGACTTTTGACTTCTGCCTATATCTTCCCATTTCGCCTCTTTCTTGTTCATAGTGATCATGGGTGTAAGTCTGCTAGGTCCATTGCTGTCTCAAACGCTCCGAAGAGACCCTAACCCCTCATTCTCAGTTTGCTCAGAAAATCGCCGCAGCTCAGAATAGTCAGAACAGCCAGAACAGCCAGAATATGGCTAACAGTGGCACATACGGAGGCGCACCTCCATCAGGGTACACTGGGGGCCCTCCTGCAGCATTGCAAGCCGGTGGATCCGTAAGTCATCTGCTAATCTTCTTGATTTTCTGTTCGACGTCATTGTAAAGAAAAGGAAAGTGCTAATGCTCAGCAGAATCAACGGTATCAGGCTTATCCAGGATCCCCAGCCCCCCAGGGATCGGTAAGCCAATTTCCTTAAAATCTTTTCGTTTTTAGTGTTCCCCCCACCCTTTACCCCTCCATTTTGGTTCTGGAACAAACCATCCACCATGTCCGGACCCTACCAAGGATATCAAGGCTATTCTCCATACGGCGGCTCATCTCAGTATCAGTCGAGCCCATCTGCGAACCCATCTGCATCCCCTGCACCTTACGGCAGGCCGCCGCAGCAGCCCCCCTACCCCGCATCTCAACAGGGCTATGGTCGCCCACCTCCACCCCCACCACAAGGCCAGCCCTATGCCGCGGGTTCGCCGTACCCGGGCCAACAGTCGGGGGCCTATGCATCCCCTTCCTCGCCTTACCCGGGCCAACAGCCTGCACAGTCACCTTATCCTGGCCAGCAGCCTGCACAGTCGCCTTATCCTGGCCAGCAGCCTGCACAGTCGCCTTATCCTGGCCAGCAGCCTGCACAGTCGCCTTATCCTGGCCAGCAGCCTCCACAATCGCCCTACCCTCCTGCACAGTCGCCCTACCCTGGCCAACAGCAAGCTCCCCAATACCCTGGACAACCGCAATATCCTGGACAGCCTTCTTATGTACAAACTACCCCATACCCTGGATCACAATTTGTTTTCTCTGTTTGATGCCTTGAGCTTTTTTCTTCGAGCTTTTGAACATTTGATGGTAGTAGATCTGATGCTAACAGGTAAATAGAACCAGGCGCCCTCCTACCCTCCCCCGGGCACTCCTTACGCCGGTGGCCAGGGCCGTCCTGGACCCTCACCTGGACCACCAAGCGGACCGCCTTCAGGCCAGTATGGCGCACCAAGCGGACCGCCCCAGGGCCAGTATGGCGCACCAGGTGGTGCCCCTCCTAGCTCGGCTCCCCCGGCCACCGAGCAGCAGATCGCAGCTTACCGATCGTTGTTGATTTCCACTATCCAAGAGAAGAATATCCAAAGCTTCTACCCTCCCGAGCGACTCGACCGACTTGTTCAGACCCTTGCTGCCGAAGCGCCGGGCAAGCTTAACAAGCTGATCAGCGAATGGGCGGTGCCCATGGAGGTTGCGACCGATGTTATGAAACTCGCCCTGTTTGATGTGATCCTCTACGTCGATGACAGTGGCTCGATTGAATTCGAAGAGAAGGGTCTCCGAAAGGATCAACTCAGGCAAATTCTCGGCATCGTAGCTACTGCAGCATCAACCTTCGATCAGGATGGTATCTCCGTGCGATTCATGAACTCCAGCGAGAAGGGCGATGGTATCCGCGACGCCGAGGATGTCAACCGTCTCGTCTCCCGCGTCCGTTTCTCCGGATTGACCCCCCTGGGAACCAGTCTGAGATCCAAGGTCATCGACCCAATGATTATTGAGCCTGCCTGCGCCAATCGTCTCGAGAAGCCCGTGCTGGTAATTACCATCACCGATGGGCAGCCCGCCGGCGAGCCTCACGGTACTGTGGGCGATGTCATCCGCTACGCAGTGGGGGAGACCTCGCGGACCCGTTATGGACCCGGTGCCGTTGCATTCCAGTTCTCGCAGGTGGGCACTGATCAGCGGGCCCGCGACTTCTTATCTTCTCTGGATGAAGATCCTCAGATTGGCCACTTGATCGACTGCACTTCCAGTAAGTTTTTACGTGGGCTACGTGGGGTGAGTGGATTCAGCTAACGTGATGTTCTAGACTTTGAGGTCGAGCAGGATGAGATGTCTCGCGCTAACCCCCCTGTGCATCTTACTCGTGAGCTCTGGGTACGTTCTAGATTCTACCGTGCATTGCGCATTGTCTCGTTTTTGACTGACTGTGATAGTGTGCCAAACTGATGCTGGGCGCGATCGATTCTTCCTACGATACCAAGGACGAGCGCGATAACGCCCGTCGCGCAGCACCCCCACCATCCTCTGTTGCTCAGTATGGAGGATATGGCCAACCTCCCCCATCCCAAAGTCAGCCTTCTTACGGTGCACCCCCCGGTCCTCCTCCGAGTCAGTACGGTGGCCAGTCCGGGTATGCCCCCCAGAGTGGTCAATATGCCCCTCCTCCAGGGCCCCCTCCCGGACAGGCCTATCAAGGGTCGCGTGGCTATGGTCAGCCCCAGCAACCATACGGGTCTGGGTACCCATCATATGGTAGTCATGGCCAGCAGCCGCCACCACGCTACTGATAGTGGGGGCTGACGTCATCTCCGATCTCTTGGCATGAGTTACGTGTGTTCTGCTTTCTTGCCTCGAACGCTGGTTGGGGACGTCTTCCCTACTCCACATAGTCTCCATGATTTGCGCACGTTGTGAACCAATCCAACTTTAACTCAAATGTTATGTCTCTGATTCGGATTCTCTTTTTGCCTTTTCATGCCTGGGCCTGGGTCTCGTACCTTGGCCGATCGGCATGGCTCCACTAGGAACGAGCCCACTAGTTCGATACGGCGATTCAAGGGTTGGGAAATAATCAGGTTGCCTGTAGGATTATGTAGAGACAGTGTCCTCTGTGCGACTGGGAAGTGTATGTTGTAGCCCTGTGCTGACTCAGTCCAGCATCAAGAGAGAACCTTGGAAAGTACTCCGTAGACATTGTTGGTGGACCCGGGGAATGTGGGCGACGGGGCCAATGAAAAACACTTCTGCGTTCAGCCTTGTTTTGCCCGATGCGAAACTTGACATCCCATGGGTTTTCTGTTTCTGTTCTTAAATTAACCCGAGAGGGGCTGTGTGGTTGCATTCGTCTTACGCGTTTGCCCAGAGTCGATGGCAATGCTTACTCCGTATGGAGTATTCGAATTCTTACTATTCCGTGAATTGGTAGACTCCATCTTCCCCGTTTTCCTCCCCATTTTTTTCCTGCCTATCATGGCCCTGAATTGACCCTGAATTGACCCTGAATTGACCCTAAACTGGCCCCGAACTAGGTAAACCCATCGCAAGGAAACACTAGGCCGTTTTGGGTTCAAGTACCGTTCTGTCCAAATTGAGTCTTGGCTCGGACTCTTACACTCCCTTTCTTTTTCTCTCTGTTAGTCCTCTTAGTCTCTTGCCTGTAGGCTTATTGCGCTCGTTTCTGTCGCTTTTTATCGCTTTTTATCCTTGCATCGGGCGTACGTTCGTTTGATAAGCCCTCGACTATACCTTCGCTTTGCGCTAGGGGAACTCGTCTCCCCCACGGAACAGGAGAATGATCATCTGATCAGTGTGTTCAATCGAATCGATTATTTCTAGTGCGGCAGAGAGCAGGCCTGGAAAGGCACAATCTGATAGTCTCGGAGGGAGAAAAAAAGTACCGAGATCGTCGGGGTCTGTCCCGCGAACTCTGCCAGGAATTCGACTGTCGTCATGTCCCCTACCGACAAATCTACAGAACCTACAGAGGATATCCAGCCGAGACAGAGCGATGTCCTCCGACGGCCCTCGCTCGTCTCACGAACGCTCTCCGACTCTGGACGACGAACCTCTTTCCAACATGTACGCTTCTCGACCGATCTCGATCGCGAGTCCGTGGAGGAACAACGTCAGACGCACTGGGATCGACGTCCCAATTCCCGGGGCTTGACCGTCGACACGGCGCTGGCGCCTCCATCCATGCGACCTGCCCCTTCGCCCACCTCGCCTCTGTCACCGCCCAATGCCTCGCAAACCCTTTCCCCGATCTCCCCGACAAGTCCTGAGTCCGCCGGTCGGTCTCGGTCGCGAAACCGTGGATATTCACTCCGTCGCACGATCTTTAATAAGGCTATCAATGCGACGGAGAAGGATGATCTCGCCCTGGCGGAGCTGGGTGAGGCCAAGGAGCCGGCTGATGGGACTCCAGCGCCAGCTGCGGAGACGCGCATCTCCGTCGATGAGAAGCATGCGCTGAGTGTTGCGCCGACCGCGACGCTCGACTCGACTCACAAGGAGGACTCTACCACGTATTTCCCCTCTGAGTCTTCGGATGGGACTCTGAAGAAGCGGATTTCCATGTCGGTGGCCCATGAGAGGTGGCTTCACCGAAAGGCAACTACTGCGGTGGCTGTTGCGCGTTTCCAGGCGGTTTTGACAACTATTCAGAAATTTATTCTGCGAATCAAGGACATCCCACCTACGAAGGATGGGCGCCATATTGACTTGAATCCCTCCATGGTGGGTACTATGCTAGATGAGCGTACCGGGAAGCCATACATCGGCAACTCCATTCGATCCAGCCGTTATAGTCTGTGGAGTTTCTTTCCCCGTCAGTTCTTCGCTCAATTCACCAAAGTCGCCAATTTCTACTTCTTGATCGT
The DNA here is from genome assembly GCA_027569675.1 of Penicillium crystallinum. NCBI lineage: Eukaryota > Fungi > Ascomycota > Eurotiomycetes > Eurotiales > Aspergillaceae > Penicillium > Penicillium crystallinum. The sequence goes on from JAPDKR010000076.1 coordinate 56,978, forward strand.
CGCCATTCTGCAGATGATTCCCGGCTTGAGTACAACTGGTACATACACTACCATTGTCCCGCTTTTGATCTTCGTTGGTATCTCAATGGGCAAGGAAGGGTTTGATGATTGGCGCCGGTATCGCATGGACAAGGAAGAAAACAATCGAGATGCTTGGGTGCTCCGTCCAGGACACGGAGCGGTACAGGACGGCGCATCCATCATCAGCAATGCTCAGGATTGGGAGCGAATCAAGTGGCACGAAATTCGGGTGGGCGACGTTCTGAAACTTCAACGCGACCAGCCCATCCCCGCTGATATTGCTCTCCTTCATGCCAATGGAGCCAATGGTGTTGCTTACATCGAGACTATGGCTCTCGACGGCGAGACCAATTTGAAGAACAAACAGGCTTGTCAGCCTGTGGCCAAGGTCTGTGCGACTGTGGATGATATCACGAGCAATTCCCTGCATTTTGTTGTTGAGGATCCGAACTTGGATCTTTACAAGTTCGACGGTCATGTCACTGTCAATGCCCAGGAAAAACTGCCTTTAACCAACAATGAGATTGTGTATCGTGGCAGCATCCTTCGTAACACTGATCGTGCTCTGGGTATGGTGATTTATACCGGGGAGGAGTGCAAGATTCGCATGAACGCCAACAAGAACCCGCGCATCAAGAGACCGGCTCTGCAGGCTAAGGTCAATCGCGTCGTTATGCTCATTGTTTTGCTAGTCGTTATCCTGGCCGTTGTCTGCACTGTGGCCTATAAGTACTGGTCTCGAGATGTCGAGCAATCCTCCTGGTATCTTGAAGATGCCAGCGTCTCCTACGGCCCGATTTTCACTTCGTTCCTCATCATGTTCAACACTATGATTCCTATTTCACTGTATGTGAGTATGGAAATCGTCAAGGTTGCCCAGATGTTGCTTCTCAATGACATCGACATGTACGATCCTGAGACCGACACCCCGCTCGAGGCCCACACATCCACCATCAACGAGGAACTTGGTCAAGTCAGCTATATCTTCTCGGACAAGACTGGCACCCTGACAAATAACTCCATGCGTTTCCGCAAGATGAGCGTGGCTGGCACAGCCTGGTTGCATGATGCGGATCTTCAGGAAGAGGCTGCCCGCGAAGGCGACCAAACCAAGTTGATCCACAAGAAGCGAAGAACAAAGGGCAAAAAGGCCGCTGGCCGCAAGTCGAATGTCTCAGAGGTCCAGATGCCTCGTCCGTCGAATGTCTCTGGGATTCCGGATGCTGTTCGCCCTGGCCGCTCTGCTACTACCTACCGTACCGAAGAGATGCTCGACTACATCCAGCGCAAGCCATATACCATTTTTGCTCGAAAGGCGAAGCTATTCATCTTGGCTATGGCCCTGTGTCATACCTGCATTCCCGAAAAGGATGAAAATGGAGACACCACTTTCCAAGCTGCCTCCCCGGATGAGTTGGCCCTTGTCCTTGCCGCCCAGGAACTTGGATACCTCGTTGTGGATCGCCAGTCAAATACGTTGACTATCCGCACCCAACCTAATGGACCCGACGAAGCCACTACGGACGAAGTCTACGAAGTAATGGACGTCATTGAGTTCTCGAGCGCGCGAAAGCGCATGTCAGTCGTCGTCCGCATGCCCGACCAGCGCATCTGTCTGTTCTGCAAGGGTGCCGACACCACGCTAATGCGTCTCCTGAAGCAAGCTGCGCTAGCCCATGAGAAGGCCACCGAGATCGAGAGACGTGCCAGCAGACGCAAGAATGCTGAGGCAAACCAGGTTATCCGACGTAACAGTGAGCACCAAAGCCGGAAGAACAGTGGCGTGCGGAACAGCATGACCCGACCCAGCTTCACTCGCCGTCGCTCGTCTATCACTGGCCAGCAGGGCTCAGCTCTTCGCGCCAGTATCGATGTTTGGCTCCGCGATCGGGAGACTGACGGTGGTATGTTGAACCGGGAGGCCGATAGCGAGTACTACAGCCCTCGCCCCTCCGCTCAAATGGGCAGACCCTCGGCTGCGATTTCTGACTCCGGAAGCTCGACGAATGGCGAAGAGGAAGAAGATCTCGTGGAGGAGGCTCTGGTTGTTAATGAGTCGGCTATCTTCGAGCGCTGTTTCCAGCATTTGAATGACTTCGCTACTGATGGTCTGCGAACTTTGTTGTATGGACACCGGTTTTTGGATGAAGCGACCTACACGACTTGGAAGACTGCTTACAATGAGGCGTGCACAAGTCTTGTTGACCGACAGCAGATGATCGAGGAGGCTGGTGAGCAGATTGAGCAGCAGCTGGAGCTCACGGGTGCCACTGCTATTGAGGATAAGTTGCAGAAGGGTGTGCCGGAGGCTATTGATAAACTGCGCCGTGCCAATATCAAGATGTGGATGTTGACTGGTGATAAGCGGGAGACTGCTATCAATGTCGGTCACTCGTGCCGTCTTGTTAAGGAGTATTCGACTTTGACTATTCTGGATCACGAGAATGGCGATGTTGAACAGACCATTGTGCACCTCATTGGAGAGATTACTCGTGGTCGTATAGCACACTCTGTGGTTGTGGTTGATGGCCAGACGCTCTCGACTATCGAGGCCGATGAAGTGGTGCGCGAACAATTCTTCCAGCTGGCTGTCAAGGCAGACTCGGTTATCTGTTGCCGAGCCAGTCCGAAGCAGAAGGCGTTTTTGGTGAAGACGATTCGCAAACACGTTAATGATGCGATCACGCTCGCCATTGGCGATGGCGCCAATGATATCGCCATGATCCAGGAGGCTCATGTGGGTATTGGTATTGCTGGAAAGGAGGGGCTGCAGGCCGCTCGTATCTCGGACTACTCGATCGGCCAGTTCCGCTTCCTTCTCAAGTTGCTTTTGGTGCACGGTCGTTGGAACTACATGCGTGCATGCAAGTATACTCTGGGCACGTTCTGGAAGGAAATGTTGTTCTACCTCACTCAGGCGCTGTACCAGCGCTGGAACGGCTACACTGGCACCAGTTTGTACGAACCGTGGAGTTTGAGTATGTTCAACACGCTGTTCACGTCTCTCGCTGTCATCTTCTTGGGTATTTTCACCAAGGACCTAGCAGCATCAACCCTGCTAGCCGTGCCGGAGCTCTACACCAAGGGTCAGAAGCACGGTGGCTTCAATATATGGCTCTACCTAGGCTGGTCATTTATGGCAACCTGTGAAGCAGTGATCGTCTTCTTCACCATGTGGAGTCTCTACGGCCTTGCCAGAGTCAACCCCAGCGGCAATGACACCTTCTCCCTGGGTCTCCTTACATTCTCCGCCTGTGTCATCATCATCAACGTCAAGCTCCAGGCCCTCGAAGTCCACAACAAAACTTACATGTCCCTTCTTGTGATCATAATCTCCGTCGGCGGCTGGTTCGTCTGGGACATGATTCTCGACCGCGAATACACCATGGGCTCCGGCAAGGGTGTCTACTACGTCCCCGGCAATTTCCTCTCACACTCTGGGCACAACCTCCTCTTCTGGGCCGTTCTCTTCCTTTCTGTAATGGCAGTCATCCTCTTCGAATTCACCGTCTCTACCCTGCGCGCCCTCTTCTTCCCCACGGACGTCGACATCTTCCAAGAATACGAACAGGACCTCGACATCCGCAAACGCTTCGAAGAAGCCGCCGCCTCAGAACTCCAACAGGGTTGGAACCGCGGTACCAAGAAATCCAGCTTTGAGATTGCCCGCGAAACAGCCGAATTGGCGGAAATGGACGCCCGCGAACGCCAGGTCCGCGAGCTCCTCGCCCGTCCTCGCGTTATGGATAAACCCGCCACCCACGAAGTCGAAGTCGATGGGTATACCAGTGCCTCCGCAACGAACAGCCACAACGGCAGCGTGCCGAGTCCGCCTGGCGAAGGCCGTGATCCTGGCCTTCTCTCTCCGGAAGATGCGCTTCGTCGGCCATCCGTTGAGATCCAGGAACTGTTCAGTAAAGGTTTCGGCACTGTCCGGAAGGGGCAATTGAAATGATTCGATTTGTATATGTATGAACGGGATATCTGTTTTCTTCTTTCTTTCCTTTTTGTTTTCCCTCGACCTTCCCCTTTTTGTTCAACGTCTCTCATAGCGATTGCGTTCTTTCCTTTCCTTTATGTGATCACTGTGGGCATTGAAAGGCGTTATTTTTGTCTTGCACAGTCATGTCAGTTCAAGATACCCCGACTCATGGTTGAGTCTGGTTTATGCGATGCACGTGCTCTAGATTGCATGTGTGATTTCCCTCGTTTTCGTTGAGGTTGCAGTACATATATTTTTTACCTCGCGTTATTTTTTAATTCATGGATTTGACGGTTGTCTATAGATTTGTATGAAAGTATGGTCAGCTTTGTAGAAGGTATTTAATATAAGGTTGCTGTTCTCAAGGTACCCGTGTCACTGATGTATATATGGAGTAACAGCAGCATAAATCAACTCCACGGCATACAACTAGTATATCCTATCATATCACCAATCCTCAAAACCAGTTGGAACGAAACATCATCTCAATGATATTTCAATATCTCATTAAACACAACCATAACATCCAACATACCCGCCCCATCCAGTTCCAGATCTCAAGCTAAATCCTACTCAAAACCCATTAGCACAACCCCCCCAAACCACACAACACGCACATAGATATCGGTAGATAACATACCATCCATGGATACATGTATCCAAAGCATCAAAGCAATCCAATCACAACATCACCATAAATCTGCGCATCAAGCTCAAGCTTAACCTTCGCATGCAGATTCAAATGAATCTTAATCTGCAAACTCCCCTTATCATCCTCATCTTTCTTGCCCGTATTCGTGACACCGGGCACAGTCAGACCACCTGTACTAGGCAGGCCCTGTGCGACGTCGCTGACCGTGTCGGTGGGCTGGGTTTCCTTGCGGCCGCCTAGTGTGGGCGCTGTTTCGGTGGGACTATCCGGCAAAGGGGGGAAGTCAGTTTCGTCTAGGCCTGGGAGTGTAGATTGGTCTGGTGAAGGTTCGAGTTCGGGATTGGGTTTGGATTTTTGGGATTTGTTTTTCTTGGTCATTGTGATTTGGAGATACGAGGTTGAGAGTTGTGATGTGGGAGTTGGGATGGATGGGATTTTTACCTGGGAGACATTTTGTTTTAGGGGTTAGGGTTGGAGATGGAATTGGGCGGAGAAGTAGATAGAACGTAGAACTGGGAATAAGTACTCTGAGGATTTGGGTTAGGGCAGGGTTATGATGGTATGTTGTAATGGGGGTATTCTATGGGGCTGGGATGGCTTTCATTTGATATGATCTTCGGTTCCCACTGGGCTGTTGTCCCGAGAGCTGAGAGTACTTTGGGGATCTGCGTGTCTTGGGTCTCATCTGTGAGTTCGTGCCTGTGCAGGAGATATCGGGGTGTCTTGGGTTAGGGAAGTAATGATGTAAATCGTGGAGAGGGAGTGGGTTCGTAGACTCTTAGTGTTGGCTCTATGCTCCACATAGCGAGCTGAAAGCGACTGTGTATTGAGTTGTGATACAGTAATGTAATATGCCTGTTCACAGCTTTACATCAGGAATATTTACAAGTACCTCATATGTTGTAGCTCAATTTAGGCTGTGTCGTGTCCAAAAATGTATGGGAAATCATGTGACTGATTGTTTGTGTTGTCGCGCGTTGGTCATTCATCAAAGCAAGACTAGTTGAGGCATTGATTTTTGAGAAAATACGCGCATTTTTGCATGTTCAGTCAATGGCAATGACATGGATGTCGCCAGTGCGTGTTTTTTCCCCGAGAACACTAAAGACCGTCTCGTGGATCGGCCCGATTAATCTTATGTCCACTGTAAGAGACATTAGCCAGAAGGGTCAACCCAGTTATACCTCTCCTGTTGACACCGAGCCACTTCATCGCTATCAACGCGGTGGATACCACCCCGTTGTTCTTGGAGATCATCTGAAAGCCGGGAGGTATAAGGTGCTGCATAAACTAGGATGGGGAGGTTACTCGACAGTTTGGGCGGCGAGCGATCAAAGGTTGTACATGACTATGGAGCATGGGAATGATTTATTTAACTGGTATGCCAATAGAGGAAGAACATCTACGTTGCTATCAAAATATCAGTTGCAGAACAGAATGGGGATCCCCGAGAACTCCAGACCATGAAAAGATTAGCCGCACACTATCGTCAGGCGAAACATACAGTTTCTATATTTGATGACTTCGAATTGGAGGGTCCAAACGGATCACACAAATGCATAGTATATGAGCTTCTCGGGCCCAATATCCAGGACACAATTGATGCACACTTTCCCAATGGGAGACTCCCAGGGAAACTCGCTAAAAGCATCGCGAGACAAACTTTGATAGGACTCGATGAACTGCACCGACAGAATATTGGACACGGAGGTAGGTTATTTACTGGCAAAATATCAGAACCCAGTCTCATCTGATATAGATTTGCATACCCGCAATCTGGCTTTTACCATGCCCTGTATGGATAGCTTAACCGAAGAAAGGTTCATCGCTAAGCTCGGGAAACCTGAACTTGGCTGGGTTCGAAGAGCCGACGGACAGGAGCTGGAGCTTGGTATACCCAGATATCTTGTCCGACCTAACTCGTATCTGACACAGTGTTGGAATCCTCAATCGATCAAAATAATCGACTTTGGTGAATCATTTCTATGTGGCACGGCTCCCCAAACACTACACACACCTCTGCCTATCCGCGCACCTGAAGTGATATTCCAAGACCGTATTGATCATCATGTGGATCTATGGAGCATGGGATGTATGGTGAGTGGAAAACACAAAGATCGAGCGCCTGTGGGCCAGTCAATTGATATTCACAACAGCTTTTCGAACTTTTCGTCGGTCAATCACCTTTTGATACCGTTATGATGACCCCCAATTTCCTCGTTTGTCAAATGCGGGAAATGGCAGGTGATGATATACCTGCCAGATGGCAAGATCAATGGGATCAGATGAGCAAAGTGGGTGATATAGATGATGAACCCAATGAGCCTAAGTTGCAAGAATGGTTGGAAGAATTGTATTTCGATGGCCGTCAAAGCCCTGATCTCACGAGAGATGATATTCTGAGTCTTGGAAGAATCATTGGGAGACTGCTGCTGTTCGAACCGTCTGCAAGAGCATCGGGAAGAGAGATTCTAGATGATCCCTGGTTCAAAGAGTAAATCTCTTGTGATCAGTATGCAACACCGTGGAACTATAATCAAGAGCATTCCTACATCTTCATATCACTTCTTGTTCTTCGAGCCAATGCCAACTTTTGTATAGAATGTCATGAAATACAGTCATGTAAGGACCCACGGCTGTCATGTAAGTACAGGATCTGTCCTGTATCTGAAAGTGTAAAGCCAAAAGATCGATCATCCCTACCGCATCTGAATTAGCGCGTTTGAAGCAAGATCCCATCAAGTCTATTTATGTCATGTGTGAGAGATATTATTGTATACCCAAATAACTGCACTGCTTTCCTTACCCATACACCCACAGGTGACATCTCTCGCAAAATCCCAGACCAGGCACTAGCTCAACAATGGTGCTAGGAATAGTCATGATGTCGGCAATGGTGCCAACCATGATAGGCCTCAACGAAGCCACCAAAGGCACGCGAGACCAGGAAGAAAACCGGAAGAGCTCAGCCCGCAAGCAGAGATGTCACCTAGTGGCGACGTGTGAAGTCAATCGGAGCACCCAGCAGCAGCGCGAACAGGTTCACAATGCCCGTGTCTATGTGGGGCGAGACGGGAATGTAAGTATCGTCACGCAGCTGAAAGAGCGACAATCTCCACAACTTCCAAGAAAGGACAGAGTTCCTAACTATTTGTCTTTCCTTAGCTTTACATCACCAAGCAGCCCAGCTCCGACATGTCTCCCTTCAATGGTGGTTTCTATGCACATCCGGATTTCCCGCCTGATAATACCGCCGGCGTGGTGACCATCACGGGCGAGCAGCCAGCTACCTTGCGCTGGGTATTTTTGGATTCAGAGTCGCATCAGATGCGATGGGGTGGACGGCCTGATAGCCAGGGTCACATTTGTGGGCCGTTTAACTGGACCAAAGATGAGCAGTATATGACGCTGGAGGGGTGGGAGGGGTGGCTGGCTGTTCGGTTACCGGAAGATATCACGCGGGATCAGGCGGAGACAGACCTGCAGATCGGTGATGGGCGTGAGATTTGGCGCTTGCTTTTCGATCAGAATGATGATGGGGCTGATCTGCCGCCTGGTTCCCAGGGGGTGGAGGTTCGGCTTAGGAGAGTTACGGCAGAGTCATGATTTGAGTTAGACGGCTTAGGTCAGAATGTAGATTTCTTCTTTTGTGTTATTTTACATACTCATTTCCATTTCCTTGGTTGCTCAGCTCCTGCGGGGGAATCGGGACGTGTTAGTTAGGGTTTACAATGTCACAACACGGCCCGCTGTTACATTCCACGATCGACGTGTAACTTTTTATAGTGCGCTTCTCGAATCATTTCATAGATCAATTGAGCAGGAAATGTTCTACCAACACATTTGATCGTATACATCATTGTATTGATTGTATCATTAGAGAATACCGCACGAACAGTGGATCGCTCGTAATATCAGATCTCTGCCGATTTACATCGGAGTTCGCCTCCCTACTTCATCCTTGCTTCTGTCAAGTGGAGACTCAGTCCACTTGTATGCACATCGCCCCAGCCTTCGCTTTTTACATACTTTTGATTCCCTCATTTTCTGCTTCGTGTCCCGCGAAATTGCGGAGACGTGACGAATCCACGATTCCCTTCTGTCCCCAAGCTCTGGATCGAGAGGTGAACTCGTGCTCGCAGGAAATGCGTTACCTATGAAGGAAAGATCAACACTTATGTGTCGATAAAGATAACATACACGAGATATGTCCACATCCTGTGGTGACTGGAAATAGTGCCTCTCATTCCGCCACTGTCAGCGCCCGTCAACCAGAGAAAAATTGGTGCCAAATCTGCTGTCAGACAGGTTGTGGGCCTTTTCCCTGGTGGTGTAGCTGGTGCTCTCCACTGTCGGTAAATTGAACTAAGTCGAGTCAAGGTAGCATGAAAAATATGAGTCCCAGCTCAATCACACGTTTGGATTATTCTTTCTCTGGATTCGATCACTTTGTGGAATGCCGCGATGAGATTTAATACCTACTCTGTCTACATATACTGAGTATGTGCAAATTGACCACTGATCTCTCGTTGAGTTTGAGCCAGTTCACTATACATTGTCAATTCGTCAAAATACCTACACCTTTCATCTCCCACCATCCTCATATCCAATTGCCCGAATTTCGACTAGACCGTGTATGTTGTATCTCCTCTTTCATCTCATCCAGCATGGGCTGGAACAAAATTTCTCCATGATCCCACATTTCAGGACCCTTTTTCCAAATCACAGGCACTCTTCCAAGGTCCTTACACTCTAGCTGTTTTGCATACGCCGCAACCCCCTTCCCACCCCTAGACGCACTAACAATCAACGCTCGGTTATCCTGGTAGTCAAATTATGGAAGATCTTTCCACCATCTCACGCGAAGTCCTTCTCCAAGAACCAAGAGTGCAATCAGACCTGTGATCACCGCAATCGCAACGATGTAAGCCCGCGATCCGACGCGAAGAGTAGCGACCTGAACCAGCGCAGGCGCCGACGTGCTAAACTCCCCAACGACCAACTGCGCCGAAGAATATGCAACTAGGATATCGTCGACCAGGGATGTCACGGCATTTTCCATTCCTTTCATGACGATCTGTGTCTCTGAGAGATTACTACCAGCGACAAAAGTGCGGTAGTCACTGATGCTAGCGTTGAAGGCATCTCCCAGCGTCGAGCGGTAATAACTGGTCAGATCATTTGCGATGAGTTCGAGCTGCCGCATAACGACATGTGTTATATTATGATGCGGATCGATATCATGGATTGGAGTAGTGGATGACTCAGAGATGTTAACCTTGCTGACGCTGATATTCCGTCCCTGGGTGTCGACCGAGACATTGAACAGTGCCGGGTTGAATGTCACGGCATATTGGACTTGATTGAGATTATCATAGTAGCTTCCTGCGGTTATAGCCATATATCGCTTCGCGGTGTAGGCACTCGGATCTGCTGCTACACCCATGGCGACTATTGTATCGTTGCCTCGGCCAATGTACACGGAGTACTCCGGTGCACTGAGATTGCTATCGGGGAGTAGCCCGCGCGCAGCATAGAGAGTGGTTTGCGGGAGCATTTGGAGGATGAACATGGAGCTGGTTTTGTACATGCAGTGGACGGATGCATCCAGGCCAACTTCGTTGAAGGTGTAGTTGTGTGCATGAGGGATTGCGACGAGGTTTTCATCTGATAGGCCCGCGCTTGCGCCCACTCCATATGACCGGCCATGGTAGTTGTATCGGGTGTTATCGAGTGTTGGATGATCGCGGACGCCACCGTGGATGGGAGACGCGGAGTTGATGGAAGATAGCAACGATCCCAGCAGGCCGAGGCCGACTGAGTAGGTGAAGTAGGCTTTTGTCTCACGAATGGTCAGCCCTGTTTTGTCGATCTGGCCGGGGTACTCTTTGATGAGGCTGATTTCGGACCAATCTGGGACGAGAAGAGTCGAGTACTCCAACCGAGTCTGCTGGAGTCAATGCACCCGTCCATAGGGATGAGATGTCAGCGGACAGATCACCGAAGACCACAGTGACGGCGATCATTCAGAAAGGGGGACAGAAGTTGTTCGTGGGGGTGGATAGTGCGGACCAAAATCCTAGCATATTCAGAGAAACTGGGGCCTGTGTGAATCGAATGTGAGTCGTCAAGTTGATAAGGCGACAAAGTGCGAAGACTTCAATAGCTGCTAAGATAGCACCGAAAATCTGAACTGCTGTCTGGACCGAGGTTCGATTTGTATTCACAAAAACGTACAGGTTATCCGGAAGATACCAGCTGGTGCTATCACTATATAGCAGAAGCATGCTCAGAGCTAGAGGAAAGATGAGAAGAACGAATAGGAGGTGCTCGATCCAAGAATTGGACGTTTGGCGGTGTTGGTTGTCATGTTTGTCAATATCTTTGGATGATATGAACTACTGTTTGAGTTTATTGGAAGATTGAATCTGCCGCATGGTTTATTCCAAATGTCGCATAAAGTTGTAATAGTGTTGCATTATAGTTGTGACAGAGTGAGAAGAGAAACAGCCGCCCTCAGGTCAAGAAAGATGCATTGGTATTAAGAAGCTGTCTAGCTCAAAAGCAGCATGTTGGAGTAAGCGCCAGGGGTCTCAGATCGTACACGATCACCGAATCACAGCTGACCCCAAAATGTGAGGCTGAATCTCAAGCAGCGGAGGCCCTTATGGTCTTGAGTTAAATGCATGGCAAATGTTCCTTTCCTAAAGAAGCAGGTGTGGAAAACGATATAGGCTTGATCCGACCAGAATAGTACCCAGTGATAACTCAATAGATACTAGTTGCATATCATGAAACAAAAGTTGAGATTTTAGATGCAAGCACCGAAGTGTGGCGGCTAACGATGTGAAGGCGGGTGAAGATGGGCCAAATCCTCGCGTAGTCCTCGCGTTGTCCACGTGCAGTGTACGATGTTCCTGCCAGAGCTCCGCTTAGTCCATGAAGTTAACTCGCGCTGTCCCCGCGTTTGCAAAACATGACTTCGCCATCGGTGTTCACTCTTATCGAGATAGTTACGACAATCTGAAACTACTGAGGAAAAGGAATATTCACCAGCTCTAGGTTCCTCAACCAACTCATAAAGTGCCAGGCGCGAGCTCTTGCAAGTGGCAGCCCCCTTCGTGTTTCGCTTGCCGCCACGCTAGTCGATCCCCGCGCGTAGAGACGTGACCCTGTTCGAGTAGGGACTCACTAACAGAGAATCCACAAGATCGCATCATATTTAACTCTCAAAAGAGGAACAATTTGTGACATTTGGAGGTTGTGGTGAGAGGGCTGTGAACTAAGATTCGGCGCCTGGAAAACAAGGCCAAAGTAGCGCTGGAGAGCTTCACATTTGAGGAATATCCTCTGAAGTAGGGGATATTCCCCAAATATGCCTTCGTTCTTCTACTATTATCAAATTGGAACGAAAGATTGACGACGACTGATGCTGGACACCGCCACGTGGCGCTATCCCTCAGCTTTTCTTTTTGCCGTCAAGCGAATTGCTTCCTTCTCCGTCATTATCTTACGGTTCTTTCGAGTTTCACCCCTTCATCCATCGTCATTCAGTCATAAAGGACATGCCATCTGGGGGTTTGTATTACATCAACCAACCAAGAAGAAGCGGCTCTGACGATCTCCCCAGGTCCGGCTTGCATAACATGCCGTGAAAAGTGTCGCAAATGCGACCGAGCTAAACCAATTTGCCAAAGATGCATCACAAAGGGCCTTAAATGCAAAGGGTATCCGGACAAGTTTCGCTTCGCAGGTCTAGCAACCCGGGGCAAGTGGAAGAACCGGGCAGTCCCTGCTATAAGCCATGGTCACAATACCTCCACTCAACCGGAAATTACATCCAATAGTGCAAATTCTAGCCAAGAAAAATTTGATACTCACCAGAGCAGTGTTTGGACACGCGAAACCCAGAGCTCGAAGCCTACAGGGCATATTCTCGACTGTCCTAGGCCACGGCTAGAAGGTCAGAATGTGGAATTGGATGATTTATTGATGCTGAAACGAACGGAACTATTGCTAGCCCATTGTTTGTGGAACTATCTTTTCGCTCGGAAACCGTTGGCTGACTGCGTGATACCAGATGACCAGGTCATATGTCCACATCAAATCGCGCTTCCAGCCACCGGCGCAGAGAACCCATATCAGGTTTACATCCTGCCATTGGCATATGAGCAATTAGGTCTGCTGTACGCCGTACTAGGGCTAACAGCATGCCATCTCGGGATACAAAAAGATGATATATATTTACGAGAAACATTGGCTGTTGAATATCGAGTCAGAGCTATACGCTGGCTTGGGGAACTCCTCTGCAATGGACTATCTGGCGAACTAGATGAAAATGGACGCGACGGCATCTTCGTTACCATCCAGATGCTTTTACTGCAGGATGTGGGTGATATCTTTGCTTTGGGTAGTCTATCCTTGCGCAGACAAAAGCTGATGACTGAATTTGATTACAGATCTTCGAATCGGGTATCTCCACCCATGGAGCTCATATTACAGGCGCCCTGTCCATTTGCAATCAACTGCGTTTGTCTGATACCTTGACCCGAAAGGATGAAAGAACTATATTCTTTTTGGGCAATTTGGCATGGTAAGTGATTTTATTTCCTTTCTTCGTGAGATTTGAGTCCTGACAAATATCCCGCCAGGTTGGATATCATACGCTCACTGGCAGATCCACAGCGCCTATGCTTTTCCTCTCAACTTCGTGAAGCTGTGGCCAATCTGAGTGACTTAAAATTTGAGCGGGTTAATGGGTGTCCACGCGAGATGTTCCTGATCATGGGCAATGTCATGGAATATGCGAAGGCGCATGCTGTAGGCAAGCTAGAGAGACCTGAATATGAGCGACTCCTTAGGGCCTGCCGATCCGAATTCTATTCTTGGCGCCTGAAGTCAAACACCTATCCAACCGATGATCCACGCTGGCCTGCAGTGGCCGAGGCATTCCGCCACGCATGCATACTGCATACATCCCGCTTGCTGGATGCCACCCAGCCAGCACAAGCTCCAATAATACAAAACTCAGTGGCGGCAATATTAGACTCACTCGCAGAAATACCAGCGGACTGCAAGCTCATTGAGCTAGTGGTCATGCCGCTTTTTATGGCTGGGGCTGATGCCTTATCTCCGTTCGCTCGGCATTATATTATCCTGCGTTTTGACCATATCCGATGCCATGGCGGGGTTGATAATCACACGTCAGTTCACCTGCTAAAGTCTGTCTGGGACGCCCGAGGTAAACAGGCAAAAGATGACTCCAGCAATATCTCCTGGGTGTGGTTTGTGAGTTTCCTACTACACGGCATACTTGATTTCGGCTGACACTGGTAGACTCGCGATCCAGAATCGGAGCATCAGCACGATTATCTCATTATATGATTACATCCAAGATACCTAGATACATTCATTTGTCTCATAAAATATATCGTTCTATTCTCATAGAACGTTCAAGTCATCGATTTGTTTCAACTAACGCTCAAATCTCCACTCATCAATGAGTACGAGGCTTGCCTAAGAAAACAGCTTTCAATCCACATCACGAAGCATCGGGGCGAACTGATCGAAGATATTGCGACGCTTATCAAACAGATCTTGGAAGAGATCCGTGGGGCCAACGCTTCCCCCGAGAATCTCATCACTTCCTTTTTCCAATGCTTGCCAGGCATCTTCAGCATACTGCTCAACTGGCATTCCCATGCTTCTCCCTTTTTCTATACCCATGTAATCATGTAACTCGGCTGTGTAACGTATGATAAGTATTGAACTCTTCACTCCCTGTTCACTTTGTTTGGAGTCGGTTGAACTTACTTGAAACAAGAGGTGGAGCCAGCTCAATAACGCTAACATTCGATTCCCTCAACTGGTCTCGCAGGCAGTAAATGAAAGCGTTCAACGCTGCCTTAGCCGCTGAATATGCGGCGATGCGTGGTGCAGGCACAAGAGCCAGCAGCGATGTGGTACTGTCAAGAACGGATTAGCATTTTGATGAAGGATTTCTGCCAGAAAGATGGTTGACTGACAATATGAAGCACGTCGGAACAGGCTTCGATCTCAAGAGGGGAGTAAATGCCTCGGTCAAGGCAACATAGCTAGTGAAATTGACGTCCATCTCTGCTCTGAAATCGTTCAAGTCCCCATCTTTAGGATCGGCCAAGTTATATTTGCGCTGAGTGCCAGGATTGAGAAAAACGCAATCGATGTCTGGGTATTGGGTGATCGCACTGTTCAGAGTTGCGAATCAGGACTTCACATCCAAATCTTATAGATGATAATGGCGTTAAACTCACTCAGCAGCAAATTGAGAAGCTCTATCAATATCGCTGACATCATACGCAATAGCTGTCGCCTTTTCGATACCATGCTTCTCAACGAACTCGGCAAGACGCTGCTCTCGACGGCCCACTGCAGTTACCTTGATGCCGGCCTGTATGAAACGATCGGCCATTGCTCTACCGATTCCTGACGTGGCGCCGACGAGCAAGACATGTTTGTAAGGAAACGCCATTTGGAGTTGAGATTAAATTAATACACAAAGGGGAGCTTGACGATTGTTTGAAGTTCGAGATGGGATGGGACTTGCCCGTTGATCTTGAAACTAACTTGGCGGTCAATATATGCAAGATCCGAGGGCGCGAGAACACGAGAACCCCGCAGTGAATTACTATAATCAATTACGTGGGATGATTGAATTGGACAGTGAAGAAGATGTAATAAGCCGATGGTTGGGTTATTTCGATTGCTTTGCAAAGGGCGAGCTAAACTTGGCTAACATGTTTGACCTGGGAAGTGCCAGCTACTTTGCCATCAACTTCACCATATCCTACCTGCGTCTCGATATCAGTGGAGGATGAATCAAGGGACTCAATGGCTGGCAGATGTGTATCTCTTTCTGTGGCTTTCTTCTTATCCCGCCACAGTAAGAATTGAGTAGCGGCAGTGGCTAAGACTGCGTAGATATGTTAGTAAGTTACATGATTTTGACGAGAGAAGCAATACTAACTGAGCAACACTTGAAGCACAAGTGACCAAGTATATCCCTTGGGGGCTTTTGGGAACGCTGTAGTTTTCCATACGAAGTTGGGAGCCTTCCGGATTTGTTAGTCTTTGCGTCAAACTAGGGATAAGTAAGGAGACTCACGACAGCTTGCACAACATATGCAAGGTCATTGGCCATTGCAACAAGCAAGGCGCGCTTTTCTGTGTCATCGGAGCAGATCTCATTGATCCAGCTCAGAATGAGAGGGCCCGCACCATTCTAGAATCCGTTAAGAGGGAAAATAGAATTATAGGTATATTGTGACAGACTCACCCCGATATTACTGAGCCAATAAACAATCATGCGACCATTGATATTTGTGTAGAATGGTAGCTTCATCATTAGAGCTGAGAAGATGATCTGTATAATGGAATGGTTAGTTAAGGAATCGCCACGAGTTTGAGCGATGTATAACACTGGCGGACTCACCGTGGAAATGGCGCCAATATAGATGAATGGCCATCGAGCGCCACGACATGGCCCGTCAGACAACCAACCCCAGATCAATGCCATACCGATGAGCACAGCAGTGGTAGGGAGCGGTACTTTACAACACAGTTAGCCGGTTTTATCAGAAAGGAAGCCTGAAGTCTACTCACGGTTATTAATTTGGGCAACAGTGAAAGATTTACCAGGAACAGGAGATGGATCAGCATTGAAGCTCTTCAACCAATAACCCATAGCAGCCTGAGGCGATCCATTGTTCCAAAGAATATATATCAATGCTGTTCGCGATATGTTAGAAGATTCGGAATATCAGAGGGAAGTGGGTTACAACACACGAAGAAGATAAGTATGCCAGCTAAGGAGGATTCTTTTCGCTTTGGCCTTGGTCCAGGGCTGCTTGCCAGCACGTCCAATATGTTGCATTCTCCTGACTGACAATTGATGCTCCTCTTCCGTCGTCCACCATGTTTTCTGACCGCTCTGTGGCAAGTTGGGGAAGAAAATATATCCAGAAATTGCGAGTGGGAGTGTAATGATACCGTCAATGATGAAAAGCCAACGCCCTATCCAAGTATGTCAGTTGAGGTCGCTGCTTTTCATGGTGCTTGTTGACAGAACGTGATTTACATACAGCCAGCATAACCGTGAGTCCCATTGAGGTTTGTGTATGCAGCAGCTTGGAGGAAACCGCTGAATAGGGTGCCAACTGAACCAGCGAGCCAGAAAATCATGGCTCGCTTTCCTATCTCTTGCGGCGTATACCACGATCCCAATAGGTAATGGATACCTGGATAAAATCCTGATCTATAGAGCCGGTTAGTGACTGGAAACATTCAGAATTTCGGATATCAACATACTCGAAAAGTCCCACAAGGAAGCGTAGAGCATAAAGTGCCTTATACGATTTAACACTTGATGTGCAAATTGTAGCAAGTCCCCACCCAACCTCCAGCGATGGAATCACCCATCGAGGCGAGACTCTGGTCAGCAACAGGTTGGCTGGGATCTGGCCAATGACATATCCGACAGTCCAGATAGAAGTGCCTTCACATTCGTAGTCAGCAAACACCGGAAGCTCTCTAAGCTGTCTTGAGTACAAATCCGGAGAAATATGACTTACTAGTAACCAGTTCATCCCCATACATCCTGAGATCCTCTTGCATACCACTGAGAAAAGCATTGTTGACATTGGTTTGGTCAATGTACTTCAAAAAATACCCCAGCGATGCAAATGTGAGCACAAAGGCATCTACTTTAAAAAGCAACCAGCGCTGATCCGGTGGAAGTTCCCATGTATCCCAAACATAACTTTTCCATGTCTTTGGCTTCTCAAATTTAGTCCTGTCAGTGCTTGCGGGCAGATTCTCGGCATCTGTGCTGTACGCCGAGTCCGTCGACACTTGATGAGAATGTTCCGTGGCACCCATTGTGCTGTGAAAAATCTATGGGGCGAAGAAGCCACAAAGATTAACAACCGTATATGCACCGGTAGAGGGCATTAGAATACGGCGACTCTAGATATCTTATACAGGTTCCGTGAACTATGTCCTCAGTGATCCTAGTAATCGCGTCAGTGTGATTTCCACACATGTCCCGCTCTGATACTAGTAAACCGATCGGCGATAAACGTGCGAAACGCCAAAAGGAATGCTCTATAGGTTTACCTAGCGGGTCCTTATCCCCCACATATTGCGACTCCTCCGCACTACTTCGCGCAATACTTGCGCAATTTGCGCTACGTATTGCATTTGAATACAAAATGAATACACTGGCGCTGCCAGTATCCAGCCTATCGTTGAGGCGAAGCAGAGATTCGGATGATTTTGCTGAAAAAGATAGCTGTTTGAGTTACGTGCTAAGACGCAATCTCTAGATTTTTTGCGTGCTATTTTCGACTCGGATGATAAATGCAGCTATCAGGGTGAAAGACCTATTCTCCTTAACTTCACTATCAATTTGGCAGTCGTTGGCACTATACCTTTAACACTTCCTGAGAAGTGAGGGTAGCCAAGTACTAAGTGATATATGAGGTCAATAGTGTCACATGCGGAGGCTAGTTAAAAAGATGCAGAGATACTTAGCATTGAAATCACTCACCATTCCTGCAAAGGGAAAGGGTCATGTCACTCGGGTTGTTATCTCTCCATAGCCTTAGCCGCTCTTTCCTTCACGCCATTTTCCCACTGATCCCATGCCAGACTCAGACTCAACGAGTCTCTCCACAAATCCTCAGGGTCACTTCCTGGCGGCGGTGCTCTGCCATGGCCTACCTTCCCATTGATTTTTCCTTTGACAAAACGCATATGCCACGGTATGATCCCGACCCTCTCAAATCCCATCCTTTCCGCAAGTGCAGCACTAGCAAGATTCATCGTACTAGCCAGCCAGTCTACTCTGCGTAAGCCGAGGCCCCCGTCCTCCGGGGATGCAAACGCAAGCTGTAAAGCGAGTCCGACGGCGTTTGTCGCCACATGGCTCCGTTGGTACGGCGGGAGGATCACGATAAATCCAATCTCCGTACACAGATGCGCTAGCGATGTGTGAATAAAGCTCACAGTGCCAGCTAGTTCACCTTCAGGGTCCTCGGCGGATGGTGGACGTGTCTTGTCAATAATGGCAAAGGCAAATGATTCCGGATTCGCGAATGAGAGGACATGGGTTGCGGAATCATTGTAGAACAACGACTTGAATTCTACCGCGGATTTTGGGGGTGTCAAGGGTATATGGGTATATATATCGGGGTTTGGTGGAGAGGATAGACGGAAGAAGGTGTCACAGTGTTGCTCTGGATCGAAGGGAATAAGCTTGACGCGGTCATTTGAGGTTTCCCCAATAGAGAAGGGAAAAATTGAGGTTTTGGACATTCTGGACAGGAGCAATTGCCGAGAAAGCAAGATAGTTCAGATGATTTGAACAGCAGTAAGAAGGTGTCCTCACAGCCCTTTGGGTGGTATTTTGTATCTAGAAGTAGGTGCAGTATCTGACTTTTAAGGCTTGGGATTAAGAGAAGCTTCCAAGGTTATATTTCCCCTGAGTCACCCCGCTTGGCAGAGCCTCAAACGACCACGCCCGACCTCGATATGTCGTATGGACTATTGCAGCACGTTACAACATAGGAAAATGTGACTCATCTTTCACCGCTAAATGATCTATGTGTTTTATAGAACAGATTGAATGATATTGATGCATTTCGCATGTCTTTTTGATGTTCCACTTGTTTACCTCGGCTGATTCCAACTATGAACTATGAGATACGCTGGACACCTTTTTCTAGATCACCTAGGCATACATCTTAACTTGATGCATCATATAGTATCTTCTCGAATCCCAAATAGGTCGTTTCAAGGTTATCGCTCATCCAATCTTGAAGGAAATCTTGGAATACTGAGCTGGATTAGGTCACGAAGGACGAACTCGAAGAGTTTTCAGCCTCTAGTCTTCAGCCTTCAGCCTTCACTTTTCTCTTTCTTCTTCCAACATCTAATTTACTATCCAGCTTTATACTCCAACTACCTTACTGCAACCAGTCTGAGCTATGAAGTCTTTGTGGCCTACAATACCCCAACTCCAGATAGGAACGATAATTTTGTACATCGCTATGGGCTATATCAATACCAGGCTGTCGCGCCGGGTAGAGCAATTCAAAAGGACCCGCGATAAATACGACCAACAGATAGCCGATCTAGAGGATCAAATAGGCGTGTTGGAACATATTCGCATGGAGTATTCGAAACTTTTTGAAAGGGCGTTTGAAGAAAATATCCAGGACATGGCAGTGAAACAACACTTCAAGGCCGAGTTGAAGACCGGTTGCGGGTCAGCTCTGTATTGCTGTGGAGGATAATTGAGCATTGGATCTTTGGCTGGAATAAGTGGATATAATGTTCGGCAGCGGACACCCATGCCTAAGTCTGTTTGTGCTGAAGAAGGACAGATCGGCTTTTTTGGACACTTTCTTTTTTTGTATACTGGTTTTGATCGCTTATAACAGAAGATGTATTGCTCCTATCAATTGTTGTTGCAAGAAACAGGGAGCTTCAGAGGTCAGTTCTGCAAATAATTAAAAGCAAACTCTTTCATTGGTTTTTGCACGAGGCTTACCTCGTATTCAGAAACTAGAAAGACTCTATAGCTTCGTGCACTGCTCAAGTATCTTACTGACATGTATGCGTGAGCTCGAATATCGAGAACAAAAGCTGGATGATCGGTGGAGTGCATGAATCCTGGAGATGAAACCGCACATCATATTGCGTAATAGGCTGTACCCTGAGAAGAGGTGGGAGAAACTTCAAGTAAACAAATGTATAGTTATGTATAGGTAGAGATATAACATACACCTCTCAGTCATAATATAGCAAATACATAGTAACACTCTGGGTCTTTCAAGTCCTCACGACCATGAACGATTCCTCTTGCTTTGTCCATCGTTCGAAGGATCGCCATAGTCATAATGATCAGTATTGTTGTTCTGACCACCCTTCAGACGATAAATTGCCGCTTTTATAAAGATCCTCGTTGCTGTTTATATCACTTGGTCACGATACCAAAATCCCCGAAGAGATGCAACAAAGCGCCAAGGACAGTGTCGACGATGTGATAGGCACGGATTGCGAAGACCCACAGTTCTGGTGTCCACATAGATACTCAGAAAAGCATTAGCGCAGGTGTTCCTTCCAATCAGCAGAGACAGCCAAATGCTAGCGTTTGTCAGATTGCCGGAAATGAAAGAACCCGCGTGGCCCCCAGAAGCCTTGGCGTGGCTTTGCACTTTTCGACGTCCTTAGGGTCTCCTGATCTTATGAACATGGACAAGCAGGAAGAGCCCCCAAATATATATCGATGCACAAATGAGTTGGAGATAGCCGGGTATTGCCTTTTGAGTGGAACCGCGTGAGATCCGCAAGCATGCTGAGCCGGGTCTCACTACCCCCCAAATTGCTGTGCGCCCTATTTGTGGTGGTGTCGCTTCTGTTGGGTCTGGTGACTTTGCTGCACCTTCCAACCACCTCTAGCTCGTCGAATTTTGACTTCTCTGTGATCGCCGGGAAACATATCGACTGGTCGCGGTTCGCATACACCCAATATGCTACCGAGCGTCCGTATCTGTGCAACTCGCTGATGATGTTCGAGACACTAAATCGGCTGGAAAGTAAAGCCGATCGGGTTTTGATGTATTCATCCGAGTGGTCCATGGCTGATGACGCCGACTCCTACGAAAGTAATCTGCTTCGTTATGCGCGGGATCATTATGGGGTCAAGCTTAAGCCCATTGAAGTACAGATGGGGAGTGGCAGCGATGGTAAGAAAAACATGCCCATATGGTGTCTCTAAGACTTATTCGACACAGCTTGAATCATAAGTCTAGATGCTAATCCTTTTTGCAGTAACATGGTCAAAGAGCTACACCAAGCTACTCGCGTTTAACCAGACCGAGTATGATCGGGTGCTTAATCTAGATTCAGATGCCACCGTCCTGCAGGTGCGCAAATTATACTCAACGATCTGTGTATTGCAAACTAACATAATCTTAGACTATGGACGAGTTATTCCTGCTGCCATCCAATCCTGTTGCCATGCCCCTGGCCTACTGGATGGATCCCGAAAAAGCAAAATTTACATCAGCGTTGATTCTCATCCAGCCCTCTGTCGCTGATTTCAATCGGACAATGGATGCAATTTCCCATGCTAACTCGAGCACATTTGACATGGAGATTATGAACAATATGTACAGAGATACTACGCTCATCATACCACATCGGCCATATACTCTTCTAACGGGCGAGTTTCGCTCCAAGAACCACACGGCGTATCTAGGAAACGCAAAGGAGAAATGGAATGCAGAGAAAGTTTTGCACGAGGCTAAATATTTGCATTTCTCCGATTGGCCTGTTCCTAAGGTAAGTTGGACCTTTGACTCGGCGTTTCCCGTCAAATCTCCTTAGAAATGCTGACTCGTTTTGGTAGCCATGGAATAAACCTCTTCCTGGCGTGGTTGAAGACTCTCAGCCTCCTTGCGAACTGAATCCAAAAACCGGGAACGAAGATGACTGTCGCTCTAGAGACATTTGGTTAGGCATATATGAGGACTTCCGTAACAGACGAGAGGTATGTTGCGATATCATGAATTCTGATTGCCGGATTTTACTGACCTGTTTAGAATATATGCGATACCGCTGTCAGAGAAGGAGGGCCCCTTACCATCGAGGAAGGGCCTTTCAGAGAAGAAATTCCATAGGGTCGCGTTTTCAACACCATGGTACATTTCATGTCTGTGATGTTGATAGCATTTTTCTTAAGTTACATCTTGAGCGCTCACATTTTATACCCAATTACACCATCTATAGCTGTAAGTAATCATCAACATTGTGATTTTTTTTTTTTCAGATATTGCACAATTGCACAACCTTTGTACAAATAGACCTCTAAGAATAACTTAGATCTTGACAGAGATCTGATCTAGTATGCTGTTCAGTCGTTCAACGCCTAGTATTTCTTCGAGGTGGTCATGAGCCAGTAAAGGGTGGCTGTGGACGGTACAAGCCGTGGCGGGCAGGGTGGCTGCAAGGGGCCGATACGCCCTAAGTTGTACGACTATTTCAAATATGACTTTCACTCACGTAGGGTGCTTTGTTCAAGCAACACACACCCAATTTCAGGTCGACGTGCGGATTACTAAGGTCTTCGTTGCATAGAAGTTGGAAAGCAAGGGTCTACTGCTATGTCCAGCCACATTCTCATTAATCTGATTTTGGCCGATAGATTGCGTCTAGATCGCATAGCGTCATTGAGCTCCAGCCCAGAAAAGGCTGGTTCACTCTAATCATTTCAAGTCTGCATTATCATTGTTCCTGGAAGAACCCCTTTTGTTTTTCCTGCGCTGTTACAAACGTGAATAGCTGGTGGATGATCCTCAGTATGACTCGCTTCCTGATAAGGAAAGAAGTTGTCTTAAGGTCCTTGTGACAGGTGTGAGAGGTACCAAAACACTTTTTATACCCGCCGTGGCTGACACGTTCCTGTTTCAATGAACAGGCAGCGGGCTTTCTGGGATCAAACTTGGTTGATCTTCTACTTGACAACGCTCATACAGTGATTGGCCTTGACAATCTCCAGAGGGCCGAGTCCTCTCGAGCTTCATCGCATCTGCATTGGCCGGAGAAGACCTGATAATCAACGGTGACGGCACCTCGACTCGCTCGTTTCAACATGTCACCGACTGTATACAGGGGCTCTATAGACTCATGCAAAGCGATTATAGCCAGGATCCGGTGAGTATTGGGAATGAGGGAGAATTCGCTATCAAGGAACTAGCGGAACTTGTGATTGAGCTTGTCTCGCAGATGACTGGCCAGCCAAAGGTCACTTTAACGTATGCGCCGCCGTTAGCGGATGATCCTATGATGCGGCAGCCTGATATCTCGTTGGCGAGAGAGGTGCTGGGCTGGGAGCCGGTGATTCAGCTAAGAGTGGGATTAGGGAGAACAATTGGATGGCATATGAAGGATTGATATGGAACGGATTGCTAGTCGTTTCCTGGGTAATATGCAACGTCATGCTTATCGTGCAGTGTTCAGCGCACATCAGATCACGTTTCTGCTTGGTGATACCCCTCAATCTTTCCAACACATCCGTGTCACTGGTGTGAAATAGAATATCATTTGAATAAACCACTGTCATTGCAAGTATATATTTGATTATCAATAGGCTCGTCTCTGAGAACTCTACCACCTATCACATCTATGCAGCTGGCAATGAACGTGGGTCCGACAAAGATTTCCTCTTCGGGATTAGCCTATTGCGCCCAAGTATGAGCTTCGAGCTGCACGACAAGGCGAGAATCACCAATCACGGCGTTGAATCTAGTCCGTTTGTCAAGTATCAAAGTTTTGCCTATAGACTGTGTTTCTTGGCTGTGGTGAGGGAAGTCTATTTATTGCTACCTAGCCTCCCCGCACATCATTGCAATCCACGTTCGAGTCGGACATCTTCATCAAGCATTACTTGATTATTCAATCAACACTTTCATCTACAGAATGGGTGACTATACACCAGAAATGGCAGCTCCTGTAGTGCCTACCCAGCCCGAGAAGCAGGTAGACACGGACATCGAAGCATCCAGCGGAGTGCTTTATCACCAGCTGCGCAGGGAGCCTTTGAACATTGTCGGTGGTCGAGGAAGCTACCTCCTGGCCGATAACGGCCAGGAAATCCTGGATGCTACGTGCGGTGCAGCTGTCTCTTGTCTGGGTCACAGTGATGAACGTGTTCATGAAGCGATCCTTGACCAGCTGAAAAAGATACCTTACTGCTACTCCTTATACTTCACCAACAGTGCCGCTGAGAAGTTGTGCAAGCTTTTGGTTGACTCCACTGGAGGCAAGATGTCTCGTGCCTTCATTGTCAGCTCGGGTAAGAAACATGTCCAAACTGGAACAGGATTAGTTGCTGACAACGTGAATCGTATCAGGCACCGAGGCAGTGGAAGCTGCAGTGAAAATGGCCATTCAATATTTTACTGAGCTGCCCCTTCCAGAGCCCCAGCGAGTGAAGATTATCTCTCGAAAGTCATCCTACCATGGAAACACCCTTGGATCGCTAGCTGTTGGACACCATGCTGCCCGGCGAAAGATCTATGAGAGTGTTCTCTCGAAGAATATGCACCATGTGCCTCAATGTTACCCATATCGAGGAATGCATGCAGACGAAAGTACTGAAGACTATGTCGCAAGACTGGCACAGGAACTAGAGGACGAGTTCCAAAGACTCGGCCCGAACACAGTCTGTGCTTTCGTGGCGGAGACTATGCCAGGCGCTGTAAGTAGATCATAAAACTGCTCGTATAAGCTCACTAACCTTTTCACTAGACACTTGGGTGTGTCCCCCCATTGCCCGGCTACCTCAGAGCACTAAAAGCAGTCTGCGAGCGACACGGAGCCCTCTTCATCTTGGACGAGGTAATGTCCGGCATGGGTCGCACCGGAACCCTCCACGCCTGGGAGCAGGAAGACGTTGTTCCCGATCTCCAAACCATTGCGAAAGGGCTCGGCGCCGGCTATGCCCCTATCGCGGCATTGCTAATCAACAAGCATGTGGTCGACACTTTGACCAAAGGAACGGGCGCTTTCGTCCACAGCCAGACTTATCAAGGACATCCGGTTGCCTGCGCAGCTGCATACAGAGTGCAACAGATTGTGCAGGAAGATAATCTGCTACCGAATGTTCGGGCGATGGGAGAATACTTGGGCCAGCGTCTCCACGAGCGCTTGGATAGTCACCCGCATGTCGGTGATATTCGCGGCAGGGGTTTATTTTGGGCTGTTAGTTCTTCTCCTTGTTTCTTTACATTCATCTTTATTGACATGATTATAGATGGAATTCGTTCAGGATCAAGAGACGAAAGAACCGTATCCGCCTTCGAAGGCGCTTTCCTGGACTTTGCACACGACAGGACTCAAGCCAGAACATTCGATTTCGCTTATGCCGGGAAGTGGAGGTGTTGATGGTGTTAATGGTGATCATATTATCTTGGCGCCGCCTTATAATACCACTCGTGAGGAAATTGACTTGATAGTTGACCGGACTGTTAGCGTTATCCAGGAAGTTTTGGGTGACTAATTTATAGTGAGGCAGTGCATAACATAGTTTTCCATTCCACTTGATCTAATTCCCACTCTTCGCTACTTTTTCGACCGACCAATGACTTCCTAAGTGTACATGCTGAAAATCTCCCCTTGTATAGTCCATCTACAGCATCTGATTGGTCTAATGTCAGGTGACTGTCGTATAGATAAGCCTGCGGGGAAACGAGACCTTTACATATATCAGCTTTCTGTTCTTAATCTTTGTGAATATCAAATTGGCTAGGAGAAGGTCACATCTCGTCTTTGAAGATGCCTCGAGTTGAGAAATTCCCACGATCGCGGACCGGTACGGCGGTTTGATTCAAAGCCAAGTCCGGGGGCTGATATATATTTTGGGCAGGATGTCTGCAATGCCGGAGAAAGCACAACAAATGTGAAGAACAACATCCAGTCTGCTCATTCTGTGCTGCACGGGATTTGGACTGTAATTATCCATCTGGAGTGAAATGGGTTCGACAGAAAGAACCATTATTGACACGGCATAAGCCTCGTCGACCGGCCGAGCACGATATACTTGCTCCACCCTTATCATCTTTCACAGAAACATACTTTGAGTCCACAGAAGAGAAACGTGCTTGGGAGTATTGTACGCAATATCGTTATACATTCACATTTCAAGACTAATTGGAGTTATTTGCACAGATGTGAGGCTCGTTTCGTCCAACGTCCCCGCTCTAGACGGCCCGGATAACCCTTACCGACAGCTCTCAATCCCTGCCCTATCATCCCCCATTCTCCTCGAAACTATCGTATGCATATCAGAAGAACATATGCTCAATTTCGGATTAACAAGCGTTGATCTCGCCGCCAAGCGCCAGCAACGAATGCTCAAGACCCTCGGACAAGAACTGCTCAGCATCGACACTAAGGCTTCCTGTGATCCGAGCACAATAGCAGCAGAGACCAAGCAGAAGAGAGAAGCCCTTCTCACAGCTGTCATACTCCAAGGAATTGTTGTCGCACAGAGGGCGGATGGGGTATTGGAGCCTCATGTCAAATGCGCTTCGTGGCTCATGGAAACCCTGGGCTACTTCCACAAAATACCACAAGACTGCATCGCGCGCATGATAGTGCAGCGATTCGGCATGGTTGATGTGATGCTAGCTATCTCACGACAGAGGAGGCCATATGCGCCGCAAGACTTTATACTCTATAAACCCGATCATAATCGTTGGGATACCTCCGAGCCATCGTTCCATAAAATGACAGGATGTCCCCAGCCACTGATGTGCTATCTCGTAAGAATAGCACATCTGGCCTGTGACGTGAGCGAGCGCCTTGAAACGAACGCAGACGAAAGCGATATCCTTCGCGAAGCATTCCAACTCGACACCGAGCTTCGCGCCTGGGGATCGATATATACAGGGATTCCGCCTGAAAACTTCGAGCGCACGCCTCTAGATATCCTCACCGAGTGCTTCTACTGGACAGCGCATCTACTGCTCGCCCGCCGTGTATTCCAAGACCAGACCTGTTCCCCGCGGGTGCAGCATTTGGTCCACGTGTGCTTTGGACTGATGAATCACCTGTCAACGGGGTGTGGGCCGGACTCATCGCTCCCTCAACCGTTTTATCTCGCCGCGAGGGAGGCTATTTCGGGCGTGGACCGTGCGTGGGTTCGCCAGAAACATCAATCTATGACGGCTTATTATAGGGAACAGCAGCGGAACTCGGCAATGGAGCTTATCGAGCAGATCTGGGCAGTGACGGACTCGCTACGCGAATTGGAAGGTGGTTCGGCTTGGCCGAAGAGTGGACTATCGATTGTGGATAATTATGTGCAGGTGCTCGATAGGGGGTCTTGCTTTTTCATCTTCTAGGGACAATTGTTTCTCCTTAGCCCCTATTGTTTGATGGTTTGATCTCGGGGCTTTGGATAGCAACGATGGAAGGTTTCAGGGGCATTTACCTCGACCGGAACTCCGGGACCTTGCATGTCTGTCCACAATGGAAGACGAGGGACTGTGGTGATGTGGAAGATTGCTGCATGTAGTACGGAGTAGTGGAAGTAAAATAGAGTGAACAAACGCTAGTCCGCGAGAGCTATCGGGGATTAGGCTGAATCTTAGGCACGGAGTAGTCACGGAGTATACACAGAGTCCGATTTTGGTGTCTATATCCGACAACTAGATCTCCTATTTTGCTTCGTAATTGGTAGCTACCAGTTTGATATATTTGTCATATGGAGTAGTCCCTCGTACTACTTGATCTATACTTTCAATGAGCAAGTCAGAAAATAGCCCGGATGCGACGGATAGCTTAGCGCCGAACAGTTCACAGTCCCTGAATTGTCAACCGGTCCACGAGTCGGGGGCCTGGAATGACCTGTCATGTGTGGGAGACCAATCATAACCAATGCCGGGGCGGGTACCTGAATGTTACTCCTCGAAGCGGTCCACGGAACTGCAGGTGTAACTGCATGCTTATTGGTTCAATTCACCTGATTTACCCCTGGGACCGTGGGTATCCCAGAGTGGCCCATGGGTATTCGCGAGTCAGGGGAAACCTTGTGTCCAGGGGAAGGAAAGGCGGAAAAACCTGCATTTGCGATCATCGTGAACAGGTCAAACGCTGTGTCAAACGCATGGACTTCTATTGGCGATCGAGACTATCACATCAATGCCGGTGTTTCGGATTCCCCGCGGATCTCACGTGGATGCCGTTCGGCGGCACTCAACGACGATCAAAGTGATGAGGGTTGTGGGATGTGTTCATTCGACGCCACTGTGCACTGTGTCCATGATAGGTATCTGCAGTACGGAGGAGCAGTGACACTAGCCCTACCCCTGGGGCACCGAGGGTGACACTGGGGACCACCACGCAGGACATAATAACACAGTAAGGAGAGGAGGCGCATACCCCTCTAAACAATGGAGGCTCAGTCTGCACCCTCATTGCTCCAGTCCACTGTGACGCTGCTTGGGCACATGCAGGTCAAACGCAGGGGCCCCAGAACCAGTTTCTTCCCTGACAACATCGTGCTCAATAAACTGGAGCCCGATGAATAACACCTCCATAACATGATTTGGGTCATACCGAGAGAGGAAAATATAGAGTAAAATGAACCGAATATTTGCCTGGACTTAAAAAAAGAAACAAATTGAGGCCTGGACAAGAAAAAATAATAATGGGGGCCCCACGAGGTGCCAATAGTCCAGTTGCTTTTAGCCCAACAGCCCAGAAAGACCCAGGGCGAAGTTGGTCCGATTCCCCATGTGTAGTCAGCATCCCATCTCCTGATCCGCTTTCTGCCTCATTACCTTTTTGTGTTTCTTATTCTCTCCATTCGTTTCATTCGTTTCGCTAGGTCGTTCGTTTCATTCTTTCACGACGACTCTATCGCTCTTTCTGCCTTTCCTTTCCTCGAGAACGGTTTGCTCCCCGTTCCCGCCCCGTTGATCGATTCAGCCCGGGCATTGTGATTCCATCGACTCGAACGTCCTCAGGATATCTCGATTCTATAGGGTGATTTTTTATCCCCTGCCATTCGTTTTCCGCTGCCTAGGCCAGCCATTTCATTTATTTCCCTCATTTTGCTGGACGCCTCTGCGACGCGCCCTTACCCAACCACCCAGTCTGACGTGGATATCCTCGAACGCGATTCTGATCCCTACGCCAACCTTCCATTCGTTTACATCCTTTATCATCTTCACTTAGCACTCTTGCGCCAGCGGCTGCTTCGAGTGCAAGACTTGCAAGACTCTGTTACAGCACCACGATCACACCCCATCCCATTATTTGTCGGCCGGATCGTCACACCTTGCACCCTTTCTTTCCGACAAAAACTATATACGCAACCGAAAAAAGCATATTGAGCAACTTGAACACAATTCCGATTCTGTGTGATTTACTCCCGTACGACGTTACACCATGTCTTCGTTGACAGAAATGCATTTCCCGCCCACCGGTGCAATTGCGCACACGGCATCGTCATCCTCCCCTCCAGCTTCCACGCCCTCTCCCTCGACCTCGAGTGCTACCACGGCCCAGTCTGCCACGCGCAGACCTCCTCGTAAGAGTACCCTGACGCAACAGCAGAAGAACAACAAGCGCCAACGGGCTACCCAGGATCAGCTTGTCCTGTTGGAGGTTGAATTCAATAAAAACCCAACTCCGACTGCGGCTACCCGGGAACGCATTGCATCGGATATCAACATGACAGAGCGCTCTGTTCAAATTTGGTTCCAAAACCGGTAGGTCCCTTGTTTGGGTAGATGTTTTGCACGTGAACTTTACTAACCCGATGTAGTCGCGCGAAAATCAAGATGCTGGCCAAAAAGAGTATCGAGACCGGCGAGGGCTGCGATTCGATCCCCGAATCTATGCGACACTATCTCGCGATGCAATTTGACCCAAACAAGCCTGGTGCAACAGACCCCTTTGGACGTGCAGGCGCATACGGCCCGCCGAGCATGTACGCAAATGAGACTAACCCCTCTGGCAAAGTTGGTACGTTGGATAGCTGCCTCTGGGATAATGTCTGTTCGGCCGACTAACCTTATTAGTGATCTCTCACTTCACTTGTCGTTCCTTGACGGTCGGCAGCTGGCGGCGCATTGGACAGAACGCCATGGACCTGGTCGTTTTCTATTCCCCGGATAAGGCATGCATGACCTACTATATTAACAATGATGCGGCCGGCTATAAGATCGAATATCCGTTCTCCTATATCAAGAATATCACCTTGGAAACCGGTGATCCGAATCCCGGGCCGAATGGGACACCACCTCGCTCCGGTGGTCTTGTTGTGGAACTAAACCGCCCACCGCACTTTTACATGGATTCATCCAACTCTGGAGGCTTCTACCAGTGCGGTGATTTCACCGAGGAGCAGCAAGCTAGCCAGATCATGGTTCATCACCTGGGAGGCCATCCTAAGGTCTTGAGCGTCCAGCTTGCTAAGCTTGTGTCGTTGGAGTCCTTCCAAACCCGTCTGGCTTACGATAACAATAGCTTCGCTGTACCTGCTGCGATGTCCCCGCCATTCATCCAGCGTCCTGCATCTCAACCTAACCAGTTTGCTGCCCCTACCTATATGAATATGTACCAGGACAGCAACCACTTGGGCTTTAACATGCCGGCTGCTCGTGGTCACAAGCGCCAGCGAAGTCGCTCAGTACCTGTTGCAGTTGACATCTCAGCACTCCAGGGTCCCATGTCTTCCTTCCACGTGCCGCCACCACCACCTCCATTTAACCACACTGACGCAGGCATCTACGCGCCAGTTCCGCAGTCTGTGCACCATCTTCCCACCGACCTTCGCATCGACACTCAGGCATATGGACTTGATTTCCGAACCAACTCCATGTCTGCGACCACCGGCTCGCCTCCTGATTTTGCTAGTCCAATGTATAGCAACGCCGGTCAGGGCGAATCAACCCCTGTCGCCAGCATGGCCCCTCAATTCAACGTTCCCTTCGTTTCCGGAGGGTCAACTGATGCCTCCACATTGGGCTCCCACGCACCCTCTCCATACTCCAGCATGAGCCCCGCGGACCCTTTGATTGCAAACCACTCGCCACCTTTGTCTAACATGTCGCATGCCTCGTCTGATATGTATGGCTTCTCGCATGACCAACGGACTGGCTTCGATGACAGTCTCTCAATGAATGATATATATTCGAAGAATCATCTCAACTTCGGCGTTTCGCACGAAAGCCCCAGTTTCGAACTGCCCATTCACGGCCTGCCGGCTCACCATACTGCCGGGTTGGGGGACTATTCCCATGATTTGACCAACCTGGATGAGATTGACTCGCAAGGGATGCCAACCCACTCATGAATGGTATCCTGGGGTCTTTGAGTTTGTGTTTCTCCTTTGTCTCTTGATGTTTCACGGCCTTTTCTGGAGTGCATGCGGCGCTTTATGCTTGTCGATGGGTTCTTTCGGATTTTCACCTTGGGAGGTCTCTTTGATCGTCCACAGCCTGAGAGCTTGTTACTGGATGTTGGGTTTCGGCGTTTCCTTTGCTTGCAAAGACCCGGATTCCGATGACGACTCTTGATGGACAATTCTCGTCTCGCTGGCGATGGCTAGGGAAGCGATTTTACCTTGGTTTTGATGTGTTTCTTGCGTGACATACCCCCCGTGTCTTGTTGTTCTAATACCCTTTCTATTCTGGGGCCGGTCCTAAAGCGATTTTTGAAATTTATCTTGTGCATTCCTGGATATCCTAGTTGAATCCAGGAACCTTCTTCTTTCTTGCCCGGTCAATTTACCCTTTTCACTTTTTTTGATCTCCTGACCGGGATTATTTTACCATTTTGTTCCATTTTCTATATTTGTTTTACGTGGTTATGCCAAACAGACCGACTTGCACGGCGACTCCATTGCCCTCGAATTTCTTATTTGCTCACTTCTCTCTTGAGATTATTCGAGGAGTGTGTCAGATTGATATCTAGCCTGCGCTCCTCTTGTGGTTACAATGATTCATTTCCTTACTATGGATTTTGGGTTATGTTTTTGCACACGAGCTTGTCCCGTCGGCACCTGTTTGGGTCTGGCAGCTAGCCAGCGTTGATCCAGTGGGCTGCGCAGAGTTGTAATATCTTCTGCGCGACATGCAAATAAGACAGCGCTGGTCTGGCGGTATACGAGTGTGGGGGATTGACATTAGACTCTGAATCAATTCATCTTGTATTACACCCAACTCCATATCAATTTTAGGTCTAAGCCAACCTGTACTGTACAAGCATGAAAACATCTAGTATTACACAAGGGTATCTGAATAGATATCAACCATCAACCCATCATATCTCACAACTGCTTCTCCTTCTCCCACCCCTTCGGCAACGGCGCCTCATACCCCCTCTCCCGAAGGAACCGCTCAATCCAAACCTCCATCTTCTCCAAAATATTCCGCTCCGGCTTCCCTACCTCCCCAACATCAAACACCCCCTCCTTACACCAAACACTCCACGACCCCATCATCCCAGCCATGATCACATCCGTCCCCAGCCGATCCCCTACAACCGCAATCTCATGCGACGACTCAACAACCCCCCGCTCCCGGAACCACTGCACAACCTCCTCCCCACAGAATGGCTTCTTCTCCGCGCCGGCGGGGAGTCGGAAGACAGGAATGCGCAGATGCGCCAGCTGAGCTTCTAGCTCGCGCACCTCGCCGTCGAAGGCCGCATGGCTGCCCGCGCGGTTGGAGACGATAAGAATCGAGTCTGGGTTTGTGGCCTGGTTGAAGGGGGAGGTTGGGGATGTGCGCAGCGCGGAGAGTTTCGCGAGGATCTGTGGGGGGAAGGTAGTTGTCTTTGCGGCGCAGAGGGTATTATCTTTGTCGAGGACCAGGGCGCGGATGGTAGGTGTGCGCGTGGTCTTTTCTGGGACTTGGCTTTTTTTTGAAACCAGCTGGGGGCCTAGGTTCTCTGGGAGGTGGGTGAATGTTGGGATGGTGTGGTGTGGGAGGAATTGAGTTGGTTGTTTGAGGAGGGTTTGTACGGCGTGGTTGAAGCCGCGGAGGTTGGAATTTGGTGAGCCGGCCATGGTGGGTAGGTGAGGTTTTAGTTGTGTATGTTCTTGTATGTAGAGGGTTACTGTATTTGCATTGCGCGGGGATTGTAGTGATTTTTTTTTGGACGTATGTAGGATGTTTGGTCGGGGCCCAAAGCGGAGAGGATGAGCTTAGCCGCAAAACTCGCCTTTCTTCTGACCTCGACTCCAACCTCATCACTGTCCCACCATCTCCTCACGACCACCCATTGTCTTCTTCTGCTCCTTCGTTCGGTGTGAAGGAAGCTCCCTGTCATTAATTTGTACATCGTTCGTACCTTTTGATCCTTGATCGCCGTCACACAGTCGAAATGGGCAAGCTCACCTCCACGATCGGCATCCCGATCAAGCTCCTCAATGAAGCGCAGGTGAGTCGGATTTCTTTGTGTTTTACTCGTTCAAGTTACTATGTGAAGCGGGAGGAGGAAATATATTCTCAAATTGGAACAAACGTGGATAGCGCGACACAAAGCTAACTCCGTTTTTCGATAGGGCCATGTCGTGACGCTTGAGATCACATCGGGCGTTGTTTACCGGGGGAAGCTTTTGGAAGGTGTGTGATCCATGTTGCTCGAAAGCTTGAGCACCGCTCTTCATTCCAAAGAGCCAGTCTATCAAACAGCTTTCGGGGGTGTCTGTCTTGCGCGATTCAATGCTAACGATATTCTCTCGACAGCCGAGGACAACATGAACGTTCAGCTTAAGGATATCACCGTTACCGCTCGCGATGGCCGTGTCTCCCATCTCGATCAGGTCTATATTCGCGGCAGCCACGTGCGATTCTTCATTGTCCCTGACATGCTCCGGTACGTCGAATCCGATATGCAGCTTTTTGGGCGCAAATTGCGATACCACAACCAGCACCTCGGGATCCATAAATGCTGACTCACTTCTTTCTTCCAGTAATGCTCCCATGTTCCGTTCACGAGGCCAGCGCGGGCGCGGTGTCGGTTTGGCGCGTGGTAAGGCTACAGTGCAGCGTGCACGTGGCCAGCGCGGTCGTGGTTAAATATGATGTGAAAGAGATGAAATCGCAGTTTCAAGGCCTCACAAATTCAGAGTGGTTGGCGTTTTTTCTTTGCTGTATTTTTGGTTAGGGGGGTTTCTTTTCGGGCTTCTCTGATCTTGCGAAGTCTTAAATATTGACTGGCATTTCTTCTGAGCCTCGTCAGATCACTATTCAATCTATGAATCAATACCCGACATTTATCCCCTGGTTCTTGGGTCAGAAGCTTGTGTATGCTGCACACTAAGCCAGCCCTATTTGGTATTGGTTATCTGCTCTATGTCCTGGATTTCGGCCTTGCTCCAGGTACAGTATGCTAGCGATACGTAGCAAAAGCCCATGTCTGAAGATAATAGCACTCTTAACTTCCTCTAAATTACATGGCATAAGGTTAATATAAACTGTTGGAGATCAACTCCATATCTACGTAAGTAGTGGCATCGGGCAATTATCCACTCCGCGGCTTTTTTTCCTGATGCGGGGGACAAGCTCACCTTGCCAAACCCACCCTCACATACCAAACACCACCAATGGACTGAACCACATCCAAATCTACCTGAAAATATACAAAGGAACCTCAAATATCTCCAGTGCAGGGAATCAACCACCATGACATCTCCAGCGCCAGCGCCAGACCGCGCAACCTCCAAGCCCAAAGTCAAGAACATCTCCAACCCACGCCGTCTCCTAATCCTCACGCCAACCACCCACTCAATCTCAATCATCCCTCCCCTCCTACACTCCCTAACCGGTATCCCCGTCATCGACCCACCCCAACACCACCCCTCCCCGCCCCAATTCGAAACCCCAACAACCACCTTCGCCGGCTACACAACCCACAGCCCCCTCCGCCTCGAAACAAAATACTACACCACCGAAGTCCCCCTCTGGGTCGACGAGATCCCACTCGCCGCGCACGACGCCGAAGCCCCAACAGCCGAACAATGGAAAACCGAGTTCCTGAGCGCAGACGCCGAGATCGTGCGCGAGGCTGTTGGCGCCTTGGTGGTGTGCGCGCATACACCCAGTGATACGGGCTCGCCTTCTGAGTCTGAGTTTGGGGATATGGCGGAGCGACCTGATGTGCGCGCACTGCGGGATCTCATGCGTGGCATTGGAGCTGTCAAGGAGCGCATCGATGAGGAGCGCGGTGGGGTTGGGGATGTTCCTGGTGTGTTTGTGTTGGTTGGGAGGAAGGGTGCTGGTCCGCAGAAGGGGAAGGGCTCGGATACGGAGCTGGGTCTTGGTGATGAGG
Source organism: Penicillium crystallinum (assembly GCA_027569675.1). Lineage (NCBI taxonomy): Eukaryota > Fungi > Ascomycota > Eurotiomycetes > Eurotiales > Aspergillaceae > Penicillium > Penicillium crystallinum. The sequence continues at coordinate 92,527 of JAPDKR010000076.1, forward strand.
AGGTGGGTGGGGAGGCGCCGTTCTCGGTTGGGTGGTGGGAGGATCAGTTTTATGATATGGGGTTGTTGGGGTGGGAGGTTGTTGAGTGGGATCCTAAGGAGGTTAAGGAGGTTGAGACGCGGAATCAGTATGGAGGTGGGTTCCTAATTGAGATTTTGTTCTGCAAGGACTATTGGCTGACTTGGGGGTCTAGAACGGGAGGGCATGCCTCGCATCAAAGAGGTACTGGAGACTCATGACTGGTCTATGACTGGGGGTGGCTCTGGTCTTGATGGTGATGATCCAGACGTGGATTCTGAGGATGATCTTCAAGATCATTTATTAGGTTTAGGTGGTTCTCGTGGGTTTGGTGATGAAGTTAATGAGTTAGAGCGCGAGATGTTTGGTTTGCGTATGGCTATTGAGCGTGGAGGTGGAGATGGCGATGATGATGACCATGATGATGGTGAGGATGAGATTGATGTTGAGAGCATGGAGGCGCTCATGATGCGCATGCAGGCTATTAAAGGTATGATTTTACATTTATAACTTGCTCTAACTGATGCTGGTACTAACTTGGCTAGATATGAGCTCGGAGCTGCCTGAAAGCGAACGGAAACGATTCGCTGCGAAGGCTGTTCAGGATATCATGCGTGACCTTTAGAATTCTTTTTTTCTTTGCATATAGATCTTTCTCGATATTGGAAGAATCACATTGCGTTTCAGCGTCTATAGTATTACATTGATACACTATGATTTTCGTCTGTTTTACTCTGCACAATCACTAATCTAGCCCCCGCATACTGGAGTCGGACGAGTTGGACACTAAACAGATGCTAGCTTGGTCAAGTATGCGAATACTCCAAGGTGCACAACATGCACAGTCGCCGGTTGTTGTATTGATGCTTTTCAACGTAGCCTTGCATGGATACTATTCCATGTGACCGTGAAACACCGATTGGAAACGACCAACTGTTTCGCTCTAATCTTTTTCTCTCAGTTCTGGACTTTTACTCTGACAAATAATCTAAGCCATAGATTATGAAGATGTACGCAGGCTGTGTGTTTCAAAAAATAGAGCAGCACCCAAAGTCCAAATTATGAAAGCCTTGGCGCTTGGGCTTCCTAAACCCTTCTCTGCATGTCTGATACAGTTCTCCGTGTGGCGCTGCTAGTACGCCATCTTCATTGGTTCTTCAACTGTCCTTGTTCTGCCTCGGCGCTTATTTGTACTTAGCACTGTTGCCATGTTCAGGATGGGACACTAATCGTAGGTATTTGTAGAATCTATGAGTACCTAGCCCCCGCTCCTCTAGCGCCCAGATAGTCTCGGATTGACGCCTTACCCCCTGGTGAAAAGGGGCGGGGTGCTCCGTACGGAGTAGAGATTCCTTTAAATGTTGATACATTAATCGCCAACTTCCCTCATGTGCTTGCTCACTCTTGCAATATTGGAATTCAAGAAACATTCCTGGTTACTTTGGCCCTACATACCTTTTGATTCTAGCAGACTCTAGTATCTCAAGGTCTCCATTCTCCAGCATAGTTAAGGTGTATATCTTGGTGAGGAGTTCTTCTCTCTCGACATCGGAGTTGCCTATTGACAAGTTACCTCAGAGCCACGACCTCTATTCAATATTCAAGAGCTTATATCACAAAGATGAGCTGTCTCCCGGATGTGAGAAAAGTGAATATGGATCGCAAGCCTACAACAAAGCTGCGGCATTTCGACTACGGTGTGGGATGGGTCTGCGCATTGCCAAAAGAGCACACTGCAGCAAGGGCAATGCTTGATGAAGAACATCCTCGTCTTCCCATACCACAAAATGACCCCAATATATACACCTTGGGATCCATTGGAGAGCACAACATTGTCATCACCTGCATAGGGAAACGCAAGATCGGCACCAATCCAGCGGCATCTGCCGTAACTCAAATGATGCGCACCTTTCCATCCATCAGAGTTGGCCTGATGGTTGGGATCGGTGGCGGCAATCCTGTGAATGAAGTACGACTCGGAGACGTTGTGATCAGTACGCCTATTGGTCAGTACCCCGGAGTGGTCCAGTGGGATATGGGCACAGCGGAAGATAACGGCTTCTTCAAACGAACCGGAGCCCTGAATAACCCGCCAAACGCACTGCTCACGGCGGTGTCAAAACTGGAGTCGCATCATGAGATGTATGGATCTCGGATCCCTGATTATCTCAACGAGTTGAAACAAAGATTCCCGAGATTAGCGTCGAGATATACCTGGTCTACTTCTCTCAAAGATCCCCTCGCCATACAGAGTCCTACAGCAGATTCGATCACAAAATTGGTGGGCCTTGACCTCAATGAGACTCGGAGTGGTCCAGAGGACATACGTGTTCATTATGGTCTAATCGCAAGTGGAAACCTGGTGATCAAGGATGCCGTGTTTCGTGACAAAATGAATGAGAGCCTCGGTGGACATATGCTGTGTGTCGAAATGGAGGCGGCAGGGTTGATGGATAATTTTCCCTGTATTGTTATCCGTGGGATTTGTGATTATGCCGACGCACAAAAAAACGACAACTGGCAAGAATATGCTGCGGCTGTTGCTGCAGCCTGTGCGAAGGAATTTCTTGGATGTGTATAGCCGAGTGATGTCAGAGGAGAGCGCCCTATGAAGGACATCCTCAGTGATGGTAACTTGTTTCGGAGACTACCTCATGGTTATTACAATACCCTAATGTAGTTTCTAGTTAATAAATCGGTTCGGCTAACTAAGAAACACATTGAACCGATAAGGTCCACAATTACAGAATCGAATAGCTCAAGGTGCTTCGTTGGCTTACAGAGGTTGACTATGGTCCTCAGCACAGCGATCATTGAGAATTAGGGAGCCAGGAGCTTTTCAATCGTTCTTGAACTGCTCTCAGTAGCAGGAATGGCGAAGTTCGAGCCAGCAGGGTAGGCAGCATGCTGGGCCAGTAATACCTTGGTTAAGCGTCTCCTGGAGAAGGGTGCAAGCATGCATGACGATGAGACCAAGGCAATGGTCTTGGATTGTCTGAAATATGGATTGTCTGAAATATGGATTGTCTGAAATATGGATTATCTGATTAACTTCTGTACGCTGGTTTGATGGATTTTCAACGACAAGTTCATTTCTCAATGAATAGGCATGCTATTCCTGTCCATGTATCAAGAGGTGTTATCTCTCGACCTATAACTGCTTTGTTCAACAGATAATTGGTTACAATAAAAAATCCCCAAGGGAGATACATAGAATGATAATATTGCATTTGTAGATTGACGAGCAACTGTCTGACTATTTCCATATAGCTAACGGCGGATGTTTGGGTGCCCAAGCTTTTGCTTAAGGTGCCTTTTATTCGCCTCTACTAGCTTTTCTCTTTCCCTATCAGTTTCCCGTGGGCTTTGGGAAATAGATGTGGATCTAGTGCAGGATGAAGCTATAGTTTATTTATGTTCATATGCCGAGATGACCAGCTCTTAACAGCTTAATTCCAGTCTAAGTGAGCTATATAGGATTTATTAATTCTTCAACATAGATAACTAAGTGCCTTTTGCACCTCTCATATCATAGCAATATGATCATCACAATTTGCATTCTCCTGTAGATCGAGCACTGCCACAATCGGCGCCACACCGCCCCAAAGAGCCGAGACCAATGGCCCTGTGCGCGTCTCTGACGTCAGTATCTTCCAAGGCATTTGGGTACAAAGTAAAAGGTGAGATGTGGTTTGTACCTGGATGATCCTGGCTAGCTTATTGCTTGCACTTTCCTTGGCTTTCGACATCTTTTTCTCTTCCTCACACACGTGTACCCCCGACACCGCTTCGTCATGTCTTGAGTCTTCGACACGCTGTGTAACCTTGAATTCATCTAGTTCAAAACCTCCCCTTTCTCTACCGATGCAACACGGACACACACAATACCAATTGAAAGGGTAGAAAGATAGCCCGTTCACAGAATGCATTTCCCAGTACGGAATTGCACCCCTATCGTGTCGGCGGCGTCGGGCAGGGTATCACAAAGCAGAATCCCATATGCCTCGTTAGGGAGACTTCCCCTAGCGGGGCGGAATAAGTGGGCTGGGAATAACTATGCCACTCCATCTAGGCATATCAATTCCTTGGCGAACACAGTCCTTGGCAAGAATATCGAACCTAAAGCTTTCGGTGGACTGCCACGAGATTATCCTACATGGGTCCAAACCCGGAGGTTCAGCAAGGTGGATCACACACAAGTTCCTAGCGAGAGTGAAAAGACCGAGGAGTTGTTGGAGAAGTTTGAGGTTCAAGAGGGCAACCAAGAAGCTCGGCCTCAGAAAACAATTCTTAGTGAGGATGGCGACGACAAGCGGTCCTTTATCGGAGAAAGGTGGCCTCACAGAATGACCAAAGGTATTCATATTCTACCCCTTTTGATTTGCATATCAATTGCTAATATCTAAAATAGGAAAAATGTTGACTACCCCGTCCCGTCTTTTCAAATTGATCATACCCTTAACAACCATTGGCAATCAAGGCCATGATAAAGGTGTGTGCTCACCCAGCTATGGTGGACACCAATTGAACCTTATACTTACCCCCACATCAGAAATCGAACCCATAGCAATCCTAGTTCACCCCCAACAACCACTATCTTACTTAGAACGACTGATCCAATCGGAACTACCCCCTATCAAAGGGCAAACAGACAAGCTCCGCCCACCAGCCGTCTCATTCATCGCCCTCCAGCACGAGGACAACGCAATCAAACCAAAAAAGCGAATCGAAGATGAAATTGACCTCGACGCAAACCACAACCAAGTAGACTACGTTCCCGGCAACGACGGTTTCGGAGGTAGCAAGCCCCTCGGCCACAGACCAACTCAACACCGTCGGTCCCGCGAGGAAGACGTCGAAACATACAGCTACCCGCGCAACACCAACGGCGAACACGAAGATGGTGAGCCTGAGCGCTTTGTTCGCTGGTCCCAAGCCACAGAAGTGGGCGACTTCATCCGGGATGCGGCGCGGGCACGCGAATTCATTGTCACCATTGAAGGCGCGCCATCGGGCCTCGGCCAGATCCGTGTTGCGGTTCCGTCATTCAATGAGCGCACCTATTATCTCCGCATGCGACTGCGCAAGCTGTCACGGCGTATCCGCACGATGGCGGATGTTAAAGAGGAGTGCGATGCGCTGGCGCACCGGGGTGCGCAGCGTGTTGCAATCGGTGGATTTGGCATTCTCTCTATCTGGTGGTTCACGGTTTATCGATTGACCTTTGAGACTGATCTTGGTTGGGATACCATGGAGCCGGTAACATATCTGGTCAGTTTGTCTACGCTGATGGGTGGTTATCTGTGGTTTTTGTATCACAATCGGGAGATTTCCTATAAGTCTGCGCTGGACTTCACGATCAGTGCGCGACAGAAGAAGCTCTATCAGTTGCATAAGATTGATTTGCAGCTGTGGGAGACTTTGATCGATGAGGGGAATTCGTTGCGAAGGGAGATCAAGAACATTGCGGCGGAGTATGATGCTGAGTGGGATGAAAGGGCCGATGAGCATGATAAGCGTGTGACAGAGGTTTTGAAGTCGGAACGTCGGCAGAAGCACGAGAAGAAGCGAGATGAGGATAACAAAGATGAGGAGGAGGATGATTGATCTAGTGATTGGCTGTTTGTTTTCTATCATTTTCTAATTCTTATGCATGTGTAGCGTCTATATCGAGCATTTGGCATACTCCATTCACATTGTCAGACTTACTCCGATAGTCCTCAACACTTCGGCTCATTAAGAAAATAGATATTAAACAGACTACATACAAAGCTTAGAAAAGACCCGAAGAAAGAACCATCAAACAGATACAAAATTTTCCAAACATCATATCGTCCCATTTCGCACAGGATCATAGTATCCCTTCTTCGGCGCCGTTTCCTCAGGTTTCGTCTTTGGTTTATCTATAAATCCGAGTCAGCAACCACGAAGACCTCAACTTCAACTTCAAATATACATACCAGCCTCCGAAGCAGAAGCCCCCGCCTCCCCCTTCCTCCGATTCCGATTATTCCTCACATCCCTCGATCGAAAAACACTATACAACAACCACCCCGCCACCCAATTCGGCCCATACTCCCCATTCGTCGCGCCCCGATCGAACAGCGCGCGCGTGAGAGGCGCCGCATTCCGCCAGATCTCTTGGATCGCCCAGCGCTGGCAGTCGGGTCGGATATGGTGCCAGAAGAATGGGGGGCGGGTGGCTGGGTCTGCGCGCACGTTTTCGAGAAGGTTGGAGGTGTCTTGGTTCATGCGGTTGTAGACCATGATTGCTTCGTCCTGTTGATGTGGGTTAAGGTGGGGTTCGGGTATAGTCCGCTTATGGGTGTGCTTACTCGCATGGCGCGGTAGTATTGTTCATGGTGTGGATCGTGGGGGTTTAGACCCAGGGCGTGCATGAATTCTTCTTTGGAGACTCGGGGGCCGACAGCCATTGTGGTTGGGTTTGAAGTTTTTGGGAGCGTATAGAGGATAGAGATTTTGTTGCTTCAATCTTGTTGATCAAGGGTAGGAATGAGGATGAGGATTGTATATCGGTCGTTATAATTCACGACCTATTAGAGACAACAAGATTGATTTGAATGTCGATGTGAAGATGAAGAAGATGAAGATGAAGATGAAGATTCAATTTCGAAGCCCGACCAGAGCAAGTCTTTATATCGCTCGGACACTATGTTCAAACAGAGCTCAACGGCGGAAAACACATCTAACGGCCGTGGCTAATTGCACGGGGCCGAGGCCGTGGCAGCCGATACAATCAGAGTCACCTTCTAGTCCGGAATGAAGCAGAGCGAACGGACAGGTCGAGACAAGAGACAGAAACAGAAAACAGACAGAAACAGAAAACAGACAGAAACAGAAGCAATCAGACCAAGCGGGGAATTTGGAGAACATGGAGCAAACCCGCAATCAGATGCGATATAGCATAAGCCTAAGGATGTAGAGAATGAACAGGGGTCCAAGGAGTTAATGCCTCGAGACTAAGGAACGCAATTTGTCTATATGAGATTTTTATTGTTCCTTGATTGATACATTTATGTATGCATGATCGACAAAAGGAAATCGATGGCGTGAGCCAAGGTCGGAGTTGATTTTTTTGTGCCTTGTCGTCGAGCTTTTCTTTTTCTAGTGCCTACAATATGCTTACTCCAGGATGAGATGCTACTGTGTATCACATCTACGGATATCGGGGGAGTGGTACAATGCACTGTATACGGTCTCACTGCAGACCCGTTGATATACAACCCCGGACTACGTCAATCCGCGGAACGAACTGGAGCTCGTTCGTCCGTGAAGAAAGTCAATGCGGAACCGTTGGAGCGCTGCTAGAATCTAGAATCTAGGGGCCACGGGCCGTTGTACCGCTTCTTCTTCTTTTTCTTCTTCTTTTTTCTTTTTTTTTTTTTTTTTTTTTTTGCCATTGGGGGCACATTGGGCCCTTGGGGGTGCGGAGACCAGGAGCAAACGAGGATGCGTCGTTCAAACCAGAGGCAGGAATAAGGAAGAAAGGGGGAGGCAGGTAGGACAGATCTCCTATTCCTATTTCCTGTCTCTTGATCGCTCTCCAACAAAAGTATTGCGGATCAAAGTGACGAGTCGAATAAAGCGAGACAATCACAAACAGAGGGTGATCGTGGGCCCATATCTTCCGTTTCGAGAACTGAGCACTAATATGACAGGCTCAATGTGTTCAGGTTTATCGAGGGCAAGTTTATGTGTTCAGATCTGCTATCCGAGACAGACGGATAGGATTTATATGTATGTTTTCATGCATGAGAAAGGGGCGTGCTTTTCGAGGCCAGGCTGTGATTGTGCATCAGAGCTGAACACAAGTCGAGATACAGATACATATCCCAACTAACGCCATACGGATTACTCTGTACGGAAGACCATGAAGGGATACATACTGAGATAGCATCTAGCCTCCTTGCCACATCTGTACGCATCCGCAAGGAAGTTAGACACAGCTATACTCCGTACTGCAGAGCTTGACAGAGCTGTTTCTGGGAAGCTGCATCCTCAACCGAGGACGTGCATCTGCAGTTGCGCCGCTTTGTGGAGAAAGCTACTCCAAAAGGGGGGGGGGTTTGAAGCTGTGCGTCGCGAACTCGGCATCGAGGAATACTGAAACCCAACCCAGCACCCCCCTACCAGGTAGAACATTCACGATCGCTCACCCTTGCTAGCGGCAAATAAAGGCAAATAAGGCACATGTACGTACCCGTCAGCTTTGGCGGGTATCCTGCAGGAAAAAAGGAAGACGCTCGTTGGTTATGTTGTGTGACCCGTCAGGCCGAATTGCAGTCCAGGATGAAATGCAAGCAGAGATTGACAGACCGAAGTCCAAAACGGCGCTGTTGCTTGCATCGGCATCGGTATCGGTGTCTGCATTACTATGCTTGGTTATATTAGCGCGCACCTGCGTCCGTTGCTAGGGGAAGGGATCCGGTTGGAAGATGGTTTGACTCGATTTCAACATCGCTCGTTTGTGAATGATGCATATGCGATGAAATGCGATTGGTGATAGGGTTTGTTGAACAGAACGATAAACGTGGCAATTACTAGGCCGGATGAGATTTTAACATGTCGTGTCGAGATGATTCCGGGCGACGGGATCTGTTCATCACTCGGTGACCCTGGTTCACGCTGCTGTATCTGCTAAGTGCCACAAATGTCAAGTCGATAGCTACCAACTGATGATAGGACTACTTCATAGAGATATCTGAAATGATATAAGAAGAAGAGATATGTTAGTTTTGAGAAGGTCTTGATGCCCAGACTACGGCTTCTGGGTGTGTTTTCTTGTTGGAGCACGATCCGCCAAAGTACAGCACATTGTACGCCAAGCGAAGGCCAGTTAAGTCGTTTCTCTGCATATCTGGGTTTAGGGGCCGAGACTGCTTAGTCCCGATGCTGCATTGCATACTAGCTAGGGCTGTTGAGAAATTGATATTTGGTTGGGGCAGCCAGGCCAAACAGGTATAGAGAGTGTTTGGATCTGCTATAACGCTCCGGGTACGACATGAACAGCATTTTATATGGGCAATTTATGGTACCTCAGTCTCAAGCATCATTGAGGAGCTTTGTGATGAGCCATCGCTTGTATTGAGAATCTGTCACCACGTCGTTCAGAATCATCGATTTCGCATACTGGAAGCGCATACTGGAAGCTCCCGCGACTTATTGACTATTCGCTATAAGGTCTGCAGGAGCGGATTCGGGCGGAGATGCGACAGCAGGACTCTATCATCCAGACTAGATTATTAATGATTTCAATGAATTGATCTTATCTCGGCATTGAAATGGTGTGTAGCATGTAAGAGTAGACGTATATAGGAAACAGACACGACCATGGCAGACTGGTTGAATCGAATATTCGTTGCCAACTGGCTGACAAGAGGGATAGTCTGCAAACGACTTAATCAGAGGTAAAATATGGCAAGCGAAGAACAAGGAGGTCCCAACTTGAGTGCAGCTTTGAGACAAGTCAAACAATAACCCAGAGGCCGATCGATAAAAGACGATGTGAGGTTGGCCGTGAAGAACCTCGGGAACAAAGGCTTATCCGGGGACCCCAGACGCCAACGCAAGTGGCTGAAGGGAAAAAGCTTTTTATGCGCCACATAGGGGCTTGTATCATTGAATAATGAATAATGATACGACTGAGTTGGTTAATAGCGTCGGTATTTATCCTGAGATTCAAGTGTAACTTGACTTCGAATTAAACAAAGGAAAGGTTACATGTGATAACCGTCTCTAGGGATCCGATGCAATATCTACGAACGGGAATGTTCAGCAAAGAAAACAAGGCCCGAGGCACTCAGATTTTCATATGGCGCTATTGTTCAATACTCCTCGGAATCGTCACGATTCTCGCGCCTGCACTTACGTGACAGACCAGGAATATCCGTCCACACTGGTGTCCGGATAGGAAGGGGAAATATGGCGGGGTGGGTTTGTTATGTACGTAATGTACGTATCAAGAAAGCAAAAAAGGTCAAGGGATAAGGGAGATAGGTGAGATCAAAGGGGTAAAAGGGGCAAAGGAGAAGAAGAAAGAAAAAGAAAGCCATTTGCCATGCTCCATCCGTCGCTAAAAAGAAAAAGGGGAGGGAGGGATATCAACCGGCCCACATGACCGCTTATTTCGAATCTTCCTTGGTGGACTCCTTAGTAGGTTCCTTGGTCTCCTTGGGCTCTTCCTTGGACTTTTCGTCCTTCTTCGGCTCCTTAACCTCCTTCTTCTCTTCTGGCTTCTCCTCTTCCTCTTCCTTCACCTCCTCGCCGTAGTATCGGCGGAGGAGCTTCTCGACCTTGCGATATTCGACCTTGACTTCATCTAGGGTCTTCTGGATGGCCTTGAGGCAGACCTCGGTATCCGGCTCGTCAATAGTGCCAGTCTCATCCTTGTTGGCACCGAAGTGCTGGATCTTCTCACAGCCGTCCTTAACCTTCACCAGGCCGAGTGTGGCGGAAGAGCCCTTGAGGAAGTGACCGAGGGCAGAGAGCTCATGGAGGTTCTTTTCACCTCTGTTGGATAACGAATTAGTAAAAGATATTTTCCAGGGCCACTCAAGCACAGCTAGAGGCAGCAAGGACACTCACAGTTCCTTCTCCATCTTCTTGTAGGTATTTTCGGCTTGGTCAAAGAAACCATACACGATGCTCTTGCTGAAGTCGCGGTCCTCCTCATCGTCGTCCATCTCAAGGATTTGCTCAAATGTGCTCTCATCGAGAATTTCTTTATAGTCGGAGAGCTTGGGTGGGCCCTGCTTGGCCTAAACTCGGATATCAGCCAAGAATTCTTGGCCGGTGGAAACAAAAAAAAAAGCTTACCTGCTCGGCCTTTTTGGTATCCGCAGGTGCCATAGTTGTGTATGAGTATGGAGCTTCTTGGAAGAGTAGGTAAAAGGGACCTGATACGAGGGGCGGATCGTCACTGTTGTGGGCTGAAAGTGGCGCTTATTTATGCGACCTGATGTTCGACCAATTCGGATGAATATTCGAAGGGTCTGCTTGCAAATCCCAGTTAGCCTGAACCTCATCCAGAACAGATTCGAATCCTGGTCAGATAAACAAAATGAGACAAATCGATGATGAACAGCAGGTCCCGAGCAAGATAGACGATGATACAACAAGGACGTCAGGATCGCAATGACCTGCCCACAACAAAGATCTGCACGCAACGCATATATCGTCTTACAAAGCCAGCAGGGGGTTACGGGTCCAGGTACCAAGGTAGTAAGGCCTGGCAGCTGTCAACAGGTGGGCAAGGTGAGAAGCTTCAGGGTCTATGATCAAGGGGAGGCTGAGAGTCGAGGCGAAGTACAGCAGCCACCAGATTGAAGGATCGAGGTATGAAAGTGACAAGGCTGAATAGGGATAGGTGGCAGAAGTCGGGAAAACCCAAGACAAATCATCGAGGGGGAGGGGTAAGTGCAATATAGCAAGGATTTGGAGGGGGGGAGGGGGAAGGATTCAAATGGGGAACCGGATGTGGAGGTCATAGATGTGTAGACAGGACAAACACGGCCATTCAGCGCATATACTCGAGTGTGATCCAGTCACAATCGTGTAAACCATGACTAGCGCATAGTACCAAGAGCTGCAGCCCGAAGCAAGGGTCCCACTTGACAGTGCCAAAGGAATTAAACGAGACAAATCAAAAACGGAAAAAACACAGAGCGAAAAGGGAAAAAGAAAAGAAAAGAACTCAAGGTGGAAGATATTCCCAATCCGAGAGGGGCAGATTGGAGAGGGTTCGGAAAGTTCATCCCACCTTTAATATTTTTTTCTCGAAGCTCTTAGCTTAAGATCATCAGTCGTAGCACCGGAGAAGGGCGAGGAACAATTCGGAATCAATGAATCAACCCGAAAAAAGGCAAAAGAGGAAAAGACACGTGCGGAAGAGGAAAGGGGGAAGGTTAAAGAGACGAGGGGGGAAGAAGAGAGAGAGAGAAACGGAGGGGCGGAGAAGGCGTTAGGTGGGCACTTCCCGATCTATGGCCGTGACAAGCACCACTTGAGAGGATTTGGGAAAATAACAAGATTGCTCTGCATCTAATGCATTTTATATGTATTATCTACATTTTTATTTCTTCAAATTTGTTCTTGGCACAATTTGGCAGGGATCATGTATTAAATGCACTACTATATATTGTTTTCTCGCAATAATCTGTATAAATATCTCAAGTTGGGCCCGGGGTTGGAGGTGAATATCTTCGTTTTGACCTATTTCTCCCAGATCGTTTGATCTAGGATTGCTGTCTGTTTGGCCAAGGAAAGGCCCCCCAAGCGCAGTCATAGATATTCAAGGGGTGGTTAATTGGAACTGTATGCCTTGCTTGCTCTCAGCTTCTGTGGTTGCTTTCCCGGACACTTACTCGCAATCCATCGAAGAGCTATACATTGCACAAATTTCATTGTGATATCTCCATCGAGTTCATCCGAAGTCCGTTTGTGAGACTGGCGACCCAGTGGAGTACAACCCTGGCATCACCTCCGACGACTGGGTCCACTGGGAGAGAAAAGACACAAAACGAACGGTTTGACCCCTCGACAACCTGCTGCAAATTGACGTTGGTACTGAATAGTACATAATTAGTGGAGACTGATAGGAGGAAAAATGAATGGAACAAAAATGACACGTTTTCCGGTACAAGACCGTGCCTATCAACTAGGCGATGGAGATCTGGCAGCGGAAGGAAAAGCCAGCCAAACGACATCATCGGGGCGCCGATCCCAGCAGGGGACGTCATTGGGTCTGTCATTCCCAAGCGAACTTTTGAACGGTCACACGCGGAACCATTTGGGGCGGAACCACGAAAAGGTCTGTCCCTTTTTTTTTTTCTGGTCCCTGGAGAGAATTCTTTCACTCCACAATTCCCATGGCTCGTTCTGGACTGCTCGAGACAACACAGGATTAGGGGGGAAGTCATTAGCGTGCTGGCAGACTTTTTAGCCGCAAAGGAAGAAAATTTAAATAAATAAGACGGAGAACGGGGAAAGACGTAATGGTCCCGACTCGCACAGCAGGAGACCACAATCAACCTGGGTCAAGTACGCACTGAGAGCCTGATCCATTTGGTCTGGGCCCCCGAGGACCGTGTCTAGTGACTCAGGACGCTTCCTTTCTCATTTTGTGTTGCATGAATTTCTCATCTGACGTACTCCGTGACAGCAAGGTGAACAACCAATGTGAGCCCAGAGAGCTCCATGGCTCCCTTTCTTGTCTCGGGGAAGGGAGGAAGAAAAGGGGCCAGTATTGCTGGGCTAAGACACGAGCGATTATGCTGTCACCGATGACGATGGTTGTTTTGTTGTTTCGGTTGGATTATTGCTTTTTTTTTCTCTCTTTGATCTGGATTTAGTCTTGCGGTCCTGGGGGTCAATTGGTGTAGAAGCTGACAGGATGTTAACTGCGAATCCAGAACGAATAAGCCCTCGCTCGCGCAACCGCTGTTCTCTTTGTTTATATAGCGATCGGGGGGACATTTGTGCCTGTTTCGGCCGTCGGTTTTTTGCGCAAAGTCAGCTCCAGCACTGCCTTCACCAATCAGAGCACGTTATAGGAGCCATGACGTCACGATGGGGTATTAGCTCAACCCACTCACAGCCTCTGATGTCATCGAGCGTACCGGCAAATTACAGCGATTACGTTCTATACGGCACTTTTAGGTACTTTTGACGTCGTTTTCTTTATATATATCAATATCATGTTACTGTTAGTTTTTGCTAGATCTCCATGTTATGCCGCGTAAAGCTTAGATTATTGTATTGAGTAATCCGCATAGTTTACATAGTCAACTGCCTGAACTGTCGTTAGAGCTTACTATACCTCCTGAAAAGGCTTAAAGTGCAGGCAAGACGAGAGATGGCCGAGGCCATGATGTCAGATTGCATATACCCTTGTACCGATGGCCCGTGTGTATCAGACGATTGTTTGTAGTCCAGCTTCAAAGTATGCACATTTCAGCAACTTCTGTGGTTTTTTTTTTGGCCATTGATAGCGTCTAATAGAAGCTCATGCCGAAGCCTTAACCAAGCCCGAATTAGAACCAGACACATGTAGAACATGCTACATATACATTGCGGTCAAGCACGACGAATGGAGTCTTCAATAACCCCTCGCAGTTTTCCACATACAAGTACAAAACACACATGTGTTGGGACATCCGAAGAGCCTAGTAAGCAATATCAACAGTTCCGCGGAATCTTGACGATCTAGCCTTTCGACGGTATCCCCCAAGACTAGTCAAATCCAAAATAGGCCAAATCACATAAGTTTGCCCCAAGACAATACGAGATTTAAGACGCTATTTGCAGCCTTCAGCAGTAGTCTGGACTAGATCGTGCAGTGATGCACATCGGAGTCAACTAATCCCTGCTAGCCAAGAGTGCCCCCAAGTAAGCCATCAGCTTGGCTGTCAGCCCATGCACTCGCCTATTTCGAAGCGAATCAGATCATGTGTATTGCTCGGCAGAGATCTTCTGAAATTTTGAACAAAGTCCAGGCTTGCAGAGAACTCACATCCGGATCCGACGCCCCGGCTACCGTTTATAGTGCGGGAAGAGGAGAAAGAGACTGCATGGCTGGATCCTCAACAAGCATGATTGGCCTAGATTCAATCTAACTCCCAAGTAGGTACCACCTACGAAATACTCCGTACGGAGAGGATAGAAATCGGGTTCAAATCGAGAACCACAGTGAAGAAGTTACCCCAGATCTCAAACACGCTTTTTCTCCACAACCGTCCCGACTTCGCGGGCGCTTCCAGAATGCTTATGTAATGGTCCCGGGCGACCTCGGTCCAATTTTTTGTTGACAGCTCCCAACCAAAACCAAATTTGAGGTTTTTCCATACAGGGCACTGACATCGCCAATTGTCTCCAGGAGATCGAAGACAATTCCAACTAGATCCAAAATGGCCTCATCCAAGGCAGCAAGCGTCTCGCGCTCTGGCCCTTCAGGCCTGACAAGAGCCTACCTCTTCGTCTACAACACCCTCAACCTTCTCGCCTGGGGCACCTGTGTTGTCTACACAGCCTCCCTCCTCCCATCCCATGTCGCGACCAAGACTCTTCCTAAGGTCTTCAACCTGACCTTTTCACCACTGCTATTGGCCACACAGTCCCTCGCCCTGCTGGAGGTCGTGCACAGCCTGGTGGGCCTGGTGCGCGCGCCCTTCATGACGACCGCCATGCAGGTCGCTAGTCGACTCCTGCTGGTGTGGGGCATTATGGCGCAGTTTGGAGGCGAGATCGTCGGTGCCGGCCGTAACACTCAGCTGGGTGACTACGCGTATCTGGGTTGTGTGGGTGCCTGGGGTATCACGGAGGTTATCCGTTACGGGTTCTTCGCTATCACCTTGTCTGGAAATGCTGTCCCAAGTTGGTGGACTTGGTTGCGGTAAGCATCAGCTTGACTCTACGTGTCGCTACAGTGTTCCATTGTACTGACAATCGTGCTATTTAGATACAACACTTTCTACATTCTCTACCCTATCGGTATCTCCAGCGAGTGCACCCTTATCTTCCAGGCCCTTGCTCCCGCTGGTGAGCTGAACCCGCTTTTCCGTTACGCCTTGATCGCCATTCTTGTCATCTACGTTCCTGGTATGTCGTCCTCTGTCTCAATCACTAATGTCCTTTGGCACTGATCCTTTGCCAGGCTCGTATATCCTCTACACCCACATGATTGCCCAGCGCCGCAAGGTCCTTCGCGGCAAGAAAAGAGCCGATTAATTTGAACGCGGTCAAGCGTGAAAACCTCCGCCCACTGAGTAGAACACGAGAACCCAACCTGACTCTATAGCCAGTGTGATATTCAAAAAGAATATGCCTGTGATGTTTTACTTCTGTTGGTGGTGATGAGACCCAACATCTGTATGTATTATTGAGCAAGATGAGTGACCGGCCCGAAAAAAATGTATAGATATGGCCTTTACTTTCTTAATGTTATCAATTATCAACAATACGCCCCACGGGCAGAAGCCATTCTCCTGAAGATATTGACGTGTTTAATTCTTGTACAGCCTCCTTCATTCAAAATATCACAAGCAGTCTCTCCATTACTGAAGCTTCTTGTTTCCAGCCTGAACTTGACGCCCATCACGCCTCAAGTAAACCAGATAACCATAGCTTCCTAGTGCAATCAGACTTATAACGACGATGTTGCCTTTCTATTGTTAGCTCGTTGCCTTTCCGGGTGTGACTTTATGAGACCCACTGGCGATAAAAGCCCCAACACCACCTGTGGCTTCCAGAGTGCCCTTCACCAATTGTTGGATCATCTTGGGAATACCAGCGAAGAAGTCGACGAAAGCCATGAAGAGCCGATACACCGTGTCTACCGCACTTTTGACCACCGAGAATATCACCTCAAACACGGAGGTAATGAGATCTTTGATGGAAGTGATAATCGATGTCATTGTCGCTAATAATTATGCGGGATTTTTGAGAACTGGGGACTAAAGGCAACAGTGTAGATGCACGGTTTCAAAAGCGATGAACTTGAATTTCAAAGAGGCAGATAAACCTGTAACCGGGTCTTTTGTACAAGCATTGAAAGTTGGGCCTGATGACGCAGTCTGTAGCTATCTAGATTCCAAGGTTGTATGGATAGTGGCTTAGTTGTGAACGTACCGGTACGAAGCAAGATTGAGCGAACTTGGTTGTCCCGTGGTCTTGTTTTCGCCTCTGTCGCCGACTTGGTGACCGTGGATGACGTACGTGTATGTTCAACTTCAGAACCAACCTTAGAGTATTCCTAAGCTGAAGCCTGTATGGCATCTCCATCTGTGTACGGAGTACAATATACAAGATCAGGGTGTAGAATTCATATGACGTCATCTATATAGTTGGCGGTTTCACTGAACGCTGACTGCCCGGCAAGTGCGAACAGGATCCTGCGAGAGACAAGAAACCGATAAACTTGGCCAATATTTAGTGATGTAAAATCATAACTCAAGACGAACAGATGAGCTTTTGAGGTTTTAACCTTGGAAGTTGAACTAAGTGCTTGATTGAAGGTAGGATGATAGTACGTTGCATAATGTCTCGTAATGGAACACTTCTCCCGAGCCCCTGAGATTCGGAGCTGAGTCCTGGAAGTTGTCTCTCGGCTAACCGAATTTGTCGCAAGTTGGTTCAATGTAATATTCAAGCTATGAGCTCCAGGTAGCCCGTAGGTGGATCTGTGATCGCTCGGATAGTAGCTCCCCTCGGCAGATCAACCTGTCACTTATCGGATGATCTATCTTGACATCCGAAGCACAATATTAACATCAACCTCCAGAACAACTTTGAGCAACTCTAACTCGCTACTCAGTTGTTTCATGGTAAATATGCGCACAGACGGGGGCAGGGCAGGTTCTCAATGTTGTGTTGCGCAAGTCATACACACTTCCAAGGTTGATATTGCCAGATTATCAAGATAATCCCTGTCAGAGCTTAGTCTTTGCTGGGCACATGATGTATAATTTCTTGATATGAGAACGAGCTACAACAGTAGACAAAGTCTCCACGGCGAGCACCAACTTTCCTAAATAGGCATTACCGGGGTGTTTCTCGGCATACGTCATATCCTCTGAATGCTTGCTAAGATCACGCTCTACGTTCTATATCTTCAAAGGGTGGAGTCAGAATCATCGCATTCGTGATCTACTGTCCGACTCGCCTGAGCTCACATTACACCTTTCAGTTACTACAAGCCTGGATGAAGTTTTCCGCGAATCGACTACAGACAACGCCACGATGTTGGCGGCCAGATTTCATGGACGAGAGGATATTCGTCTCGATAAAGTGGAGGAGCCGAAATGTGGAAAGGGTGAAATTAAGGTATCAAGATTTCATATACCTCTATCGGACTGTGTCGCAGATTGATATCGTGGCACCATAATCACCATGATCAAGATGTGAGCTAACAGCCTAATTCACAGATGAGACCAGCCTATGTTGGACTATGTGGAAGTGGTAAGAGCTACCAGTCGATGAAGATGTTTGGTGATTGACACTAATTGGAAAAGACCTCCACGAGTACACAGCAGGTCCTGTTCTCATTCCTGAAACTCCACACCCTATCACCGGCTCCAAATACCCTATAACCATGGGCCACGAAGTCAGTGGCATTATTGAGGAAGTTGGCGACGACATAAAGCATCTATCGGCTGGCCAGCGAGTCGTCGTTCGACCGACCATTTTTGACAGAACCTGCGCATCTTGCAAAAAGGGAATTGAGCATTGCTGCGAAAATATTGGCTTTATTGGTTTAAGTGGTACGCTCCCGCTGAAACAGGGCTAGAATCGCTACTAATATGTTCACTCCAAAGGTTACGGAGGTGGTTTGGCCGAGCATATCGTCGCTCCCGCTGAACACTTCTATCCTCTTCCAGACAACGTCTCCCTAAAATCAGCGGCTTTGGTGGAGCCACTCGCGGTAGCTTGGCATGCAGTCAACATTTCGCCTTTCAAGCCTGGTGATAACGCTCTGGTAGTGGGCGGTGGCCCAATTGGTATTGGTATTGTACAAGTTCTCAAAGTGCAAGGTGCCAAGGCAATCATCGTTATCGAGCCAACAGAAAACCGCAAGAAATTGGCTAGAGACCTTGGCGCGACACACCTGATTGATCCGAAAGAGATTGATGCACCGGAAAAGGTGCATCAACTAACCGATGGCATAGGTGCTGATGTTCTCTTCGATACTGCTGGCGTGGAAATGGCACTAGACGGGGCAATATCTGAATGTCGTACTCATGGGACAATTGTGAATATTGCTGTATGGGAGAAGAGGCCTGCCGTCGGTGTCAATGATTTGATGTATAAGGAATTGAACTATATGGGGGCAGCCCTCTACGATGAAACGTCTTTCAAAGATGTTATCAAAGCCCTCAGCTACGGTGAGTCTGACTTCGAGATGTTGCATCCAGCCTTCGGGAATATTGATGAGTTTCCAGGGCAACTGAATCCTGATAAGATGGTTACCTCGACCATAAAACTGACCGAAGTGGTTGAACGGGGATTCAAAGCTTTGATTGAACATCGGGATCGACACTGCAAGATCTTAGTCGATATACAGAATTCATGAGAATGTGAACCTGACAATATATGGCTTGATCTTGAATATATATCATTGTCTAACTAATGCGGTTCGTCTAGAGAATAAGACAGTTGAAATAGTTCCACCTCAAGACTTGCTAGGCAGCACAGCGAGTAGCCTTAGAAAGATGTAAACACCCAATGAACCAGCTGTCACATCATTCAGACCTCCAAATGCTGGTCCACTCCGTATTCTATCACTCATGGTTACCTATTTAGTGGCATATTTAGATCTCGGGCATACTAGCATGAGGAGAACAGTTGTCTGTCACATTAGTCTGGATCAATGCGTCCATATTGTGCTGACTTACTGATCTTGGGTTTTGAAAGCACAGATAATTGGCTGCAATATGTACCCTGAATTACTCGGTATGTCGTGCATATGAGGTGAAGGTGGCAGTTTTACTCTACGTTTCATGTGACAAGGCATCTTTGACAGTTTAAAGATAGTTTGATTGGCATAACTTCATTTGGATTCAGGTAGAAAGCAATCTCGTAGCCACTTGGTATCTAGCAATAGCAGATTTGGTATCTCATTATCCCATAGCGTTGCGAAATTCGTCGAGTCGTTTACTGCTTAGCGGCCTCTGTAGGTGTATCATTAGAACCTGTTCTCATATCATGCTCAGTTTGACCAAATGACTAACCCTTGTGGACATCAGCCTTGACGTCATGGGACTTCTCGTCCTTCTTGTCGACAACAGCATCCTTTGCGGCAGTAGCTCGGCTGCTGAGGCTGGCATCGGAGTCCTTAGCGACGTGCTTGTTGGCCTCCTTTGATGCAGTAGCGCCACCGCCCTGGATGGACTCAGAGACGTAGTTGACGGCGTTCTGTAGTTATGTTAGTATTTGGAGGCAAGTATATCAAGCAGAAGGGTTATGGTTGCGAACCTTGGCGGTCTCCATGATGTAGTGGAAGTTGTTGGTGGTTGGTTGAGAAGTGATAAAGTGTCAACGTGGTTTATGGAAGAGTTGGTGATGGTGGAAGAAGAAGAGTTGAAGACAAGAAAGACAGGGCTTCTTATAGTTGCCTGGCAGTGTGTTTGATGGCAGGTGCGATTCGCTGACGTCATCGGACAATCAAGAACCGGCAGTGACCAGGAGGCTTTGTGATGTAAGTAAACGGAGGATTTCTTGTTCACGTCGATGACAAAAGAAGGTTTGTGATGTAAGGTACAGGATTTCAAGGTTACTTTCAAGGTTCTTTCTTGATGAAACAGCCACTAATCAATATGGTCGATATTGGCTGCAAGCTGCAGCGTCCATTGATGGCATGCGTTTTGGCATATTGTGGGGCATTTCCTTGGAATTCTAGATCTGCAGATCATGAACACTTATATTGCTACGACTATTACCTTGATATGATGAAAGTGAACAAGAAATCCTGGTAGCTCTGTGGGGCAATTGGTGTCAAAAACCAGTCATTATGTTATACGATGTAGGTATGTTGTAGTAGCACAACTCGCACAGCATGGACATCGCTACTTACCGAGGTAATTCTTCCTCCGAAGCTGATTTGCTATAACCTGCTTATCTTATTCTCATAGAGTAACCGAGTCCTTAGCTAGTAAATCGCCTGGAAATGAAGATGAGGCATTTGTTTTCATGTACACGTTAGCAGTTCAACATTATTAACAAGGACCATAAACTATCAGACCATATAAGACCTCAGCTCATGTTAATTAGGCCATACTAGAGAAGTCTCTTGATGAATCAACATTGCCTTCCCTTCCAAGGTTATTATGGCAGTAGCTAGCCTTATGAATCGTGCAGCGACAATCTTCTCAATCACACTATATAAATTATCATCTTGCAATACTGATATACATGTAATCACATTAGTGGTGTGCTTTGAGAGGAACTTGCGTACTTTCTGAGCTTCAAGCGCTTGTGTGGCGAGGCTTTGAGAACCCTTAGAAAAAATGAAACCCGAATAATATATGTTGTAGGTTTTGATAGGAGTTCAAGGCTGAATTGAATATATAGTCACTCTTGTTCAGAATTCTCTTTCAAGATCTACATTGCACCGCTTTCTAGATTACGGCCATTTCCACCTGGTGGCTCAACTGCTCAGTATACTGTTCTAATTGGGGTCACTCAGCGGCTTGTATACTCTTCCCACTCTCCATGGTTGAACAATGGAATTAAAGGTTTGAAGGGTAATCACCATAGCATTATAATGTAGCTCGATGTAAAAGAAGGCTTACTCTCGATTACTGATAATCAAATATCAGGATCAACTCCTGGCTTGAAACAATGATATGACAAAGCGAGAACATAACCGCTCTTGTCACGGTCATTCCCGGAATCTGTCTTTTATACTCTAAATGCATTATGACTTTCTTATCTTTTCTTCCTTTTATTTGTGATTTCTCGTTGATATATCTCATCTTAGTTATGAATAACGTCGCGAGCTTTGATTATCCATTATTTGGAACTGGAGACCCCATGTCGCTTCCTTTATACATTTTCATCGTTGAACCTTTGTGTTGTTCATTCAATAAGGACAATGCACAAAGCTCAAATTCTAACTATGTCATAGTCCTTTTAGAGACAAAGATTCACTACAACCTCTCCTCGATTGTCCTCGCCTTTGTGTTTCCTATGGTTCTACAAACAAGGAATGATGCACAAATATAACATCAAACGTCGAATACAAAGCTATAGATACTGAGTAACATTTTCGAGAACAAAGTCACCGGTGATGGTGAGTCTTTAAGAGCATCAACAAGCCCGCCTGAAATCGCATCTTCAACCATCTTCCCAACAATATAGCAATCTAACAGTCTAACAATCAACCTTCAAGTGAGTTTTTCCACCCTCTAGCAAGACTAACATTTATATACCAAAATGTCTGACTCAAGACCTCACATTCATTCTCGCATGAGACATGAAGGTATTCCCCGATTCTGGGAGCCACTTGGTATTACTACAGTCCACGATCGAGCGCCTGTTTTGAGTTGGTTGCAGAGTATCTATGCTCCCTTACTGAATCAACATCTCGCCCTAGGCAGAACTAGTAGGCAGTTCTACATATATAATCACCATGTCACGAAACTTAAAGATGAGTTTGCCAGAAGACTGAACGAGTTGCCCGCTGCTGTTAGGAATACAGTGCCTGATCAAGCTCAGCTTATTAACTATTTGTATGATATCCTCAAGGTTCTTCGAAACACTGACCCCGCATGGTCTGTCCCAATGCCAATTTCTGGACCTCTTCCTGCTCCTCCTGCTGCTCCCGCTGCTCCCCCAATTGCGCCCCCGCTTGCGCCGCCGCCTGCACCCCCAGTTGGGCCCCCGTTTGCGCCGTCCTTTGCCTATTTCACTGCTCCTATTGCTCCTCCCGGTACTTCCAATACTTCCATTAATAGTCCTCGGCAATTATTTGAGGGGTATATCAGAGACATTGAAGCTGCAGTAACGCAAGAAATGGCTGAGACTACGGAATGGGAAAGTCAACTACCTGTTGCATCTGCCTTTGCTCCTGCTCCTGCTCCTATTACTCCTGCCCCTGCTCCTACTCTTATTACTCCTGCTCCTATTACTCCTGCTCCTATTACTCCTGCTCCTATTACTCCTGCTCCTATTACTCCTGCTCCTATTACTCCTGCTCCTATTACTCCTGCTCCTATTACTCCTGCTCCTATTACTCCTGCTCCTATTACT